>CAWUFW010021879.1:0-109454 GCA_963921515.1 Calotriton arnoldi
AGTAGCATGCTTTGCTCGGTTTCATTGCTGCGCCAACAGGCCAATGATTAAGAGGACTCTCGAAACGCGTCTGGCTAAAGGAGTTATGGACTTTAAACACGTTTTTTCCTGGATGCACTGCAGTCTCCCAATAAAGATTAATTCATTTACCTTGTACCTGGCGGCTCTTCCTCAAGGGTAATTTTGGTTGATGGATTTGTAGCGGCTGACCCAGTCGCGGAATGAGCCACTCTGCTGTTGCGGACCCGCTGTAACTTCGACGTTCGAGGTTACTGGGATGCGGGAGGTATAGCCTATTGGGACACTGAAATTTGCATGGCGTTTCAAAAAACCGTGACTTTTACTCACTTGAGATTTTATGGTTGGAAGCATGACTCTGGGCAGATCACTCACTGGAGGAATACAACATGCTACTACAGGAACCAGAAGGCTGCAGTCGCGGCCACGCCTAACCAGGCGGTTCCGGTGGTATAATTAGTAGCATGCTTTGCTCGGTTTCATTGCTGCGCCGACAGGCCAATGATTAAGAGGACTCTCGAAACGCGTCTGGCTGAAGGCGCTATGGACTTTAAAGCACGTTTTTCCTGGATGCACTGCAGTCTCCCAATAAAGATTAGTGCATTTACCTTGTACCTGGCGGCTCTTTCTCAAGGGTAACTTTGGTTGATGGATATATATATATATTTCTTTTTTTTTCACTGAAAAATCCAAAGGGTATAATAGTATAATAATGTTATAGTTTGGTGATTATGCCAGTGACACCATTACCAAAAAAAAAACACTGAAATTCACCAGCTATAGTTAGCAGAGATAGCAATAACTTGTGGCTCCGCCAAGCACTGTTTATGACCTCAAGTATTACATCACTCATGACATGTTCTATGACAGCATTTATGACATCACTGATGATATCTTAAATGACATCATTGATGACATCACTAATGGAAAAGGGTGTGCTCAGCGTGGGGTTGCCTGCCTGCTGGGGGGGTTGGGTATTGTGGCCAACCATTTGAAGGCACCCAACCCCCTGCAGTCTGCCAATCCCAAGCCGCGCTAAGCCTTTGGCAGACAGTGTGTAGTGTTGGCCTTCTGGCCCTGGGGTTGGAGTCATATATATTAAGTGGAGGGGACATGCAGCCCCCCTCAATGACACTTAATCGTCACGGGGGATCCATTCAACAAAAGGCCACATTCTGATAAAAAGAAAGGGGGCCACATGGTACCCCTCCCTGAGCCTTAATAGACCCCTCACCCCCTCACCCCCATACCCCTAAGCCGAATTCTATTAAAAAGAGGCTTATTGCGACCTGGGACCCAGTCTCCCAGGCCTTTCTAAATTAAAGGGCACTCACCAAGCACCAAATATTAAGGGTAGGGGCATGTACCCTCCTCCACAAGCCTTATTAGGCCCTAGGGACCCCATTCACTGGGGCCAAATTGAACTAAAAAGGGGAAGGGCACGCAGCCCCACTCCCCGAGCCTTCTTGCCCCTGGGGACCCAATCCTCGGGCCCTCCCAGGGAACCCAAAAACTACACATTAGGGGTCGCAGGGGAACCCCAGGCCCCAGTTTCCCCAGACTGCTCCCTTCATGCTGCTCTAGTTGGCATTGCCCCCACCTGGAGGGAGCAGCTGTTTTTTGCATGCTACCTCCTGACGGGAGCAATATCTGTTCTGTTTCCCTGCCTTCAGGAGAGCGGGCAGGGAAACAGAACAGAAGTCTGCTACCAGCTGGCAGGAGCATGTTTAAATCTCCCGCTGGCTCGGAGTAGACTTCCCTTACTTGTTTGCACTACTGCAGGCAGGGAAGGCAAGTTTTCTCCCATCTGGAGGGAGATTTAAAAATTCTCCCGCCAGGTGGAAGGAAATATATGTTTTACTGCCCACGCTAGTGTGAGCAGGGAAACTACTGTGTCCTGGGGGTGGGCTCCCTGGACACAGTAACCGAGTTCGCTCCAGGGGATGGGGTCCACAGGGCCTTTATAAGGCTTGGGGAGGGAGGCCACTGCTTTCATTACACATTTATACATTTCAGCCCAGGGGCTTGGGGTCCTTGGAGCCTTTCAAAAGCTCTGGGAGGAAGGCCGCACCCACCCTTGCATTTATTACCTCAGAGGGGATCCCAGGGTCTTTTTGAGGCTCGGAGGAGGGTGGCCTTGTGACCACCGTCCCCTTTTTATAATACATGGGGTCCCTGGGGCCAGGAGGTGGGCAGTGTGACCTCCTCACTTCTGTTTTTACCACGGACCCAGGGGATGGGGTCCCCGGGGCCTCTCAGAGGCTCAGGAAGGGGGGCCACACACCACTTCCTCAAAATAAAACCTACCGTTGAATGAATGAAGCATGGTAGCCTGTGATTTTTCTTAAATTTAGCTGCAGATCCTGCGCAAATTCATGGAAACATAACAAATAAAAATGTTTGCCCTCAAGCCTGGTGCCTCACGGACCCCACTACCTGCCTTGGGGGACAGGATATCCCTACTCTTCTCTTTTATGTCTTTTTTTGGCATATTTTTTAGTACTATTGACTGAGTCCCCAGTCCTAAGATGGCTGCCACCATTTCTTGGTTAATGTGGTGGCAGCCAATCAGATCTCAGCATGAGAGCTGTCGGCTCGGTGGATCCTCCGCGCCATGATATATTTTTTTGATACTCAATTTCTCAAGAACATTTGAACTGATTCACACCAAGACACAAAGAACACTCTTTCTGGACCTAGATCTTATTTTCTGCCAAATTTGGTATAAATCCATTCAGAAGTTTAGGCTGTAGCTGTCTCTATAATTCCTATGGAAAAATAAATGGGGACATTGTGTTTCAGGACAACACCTTATTCTCAGCCCATGCTTGACAGATCTCCCTAAACCTTCCATATGCAAACTATTCAAAAGGTAGCACTTTTTTGAAAGTTTTGTGGAGATTCCTCAAATGATGCCAAAGTTATTAGGAACACAAAAAAGGCATTTCCTATGGAAAGATGATCCTAACTATAACATTGTGACCTGCACTAGGTAATGTATGGCGGTTGTCACTAGGTAGTTATAGTATAGTGTGATTTGTTAACCCCTTTACCGCGGCGAACATTCCACGCCGGTGCAGCACTTCAAAGGAGTGGGCGGGACCGCGTCGGCCAACTGACGTGCGCAGCACTACCGAGGTAGTGCTCGCGACGGCCGTTGGCCAACGAACGCAGCGAAGGGGTTAATAACTTTGGCCCCGTTTGAGGAACCTTCACAAAACTTTCTAAAAAAATGGTTTATCCATCTCAACTCAAGTTTTGAGGTGCTCCATTAAGCAGTGACTGAGAAAACAAGGGTCCCAAAATGCAAATCCTCATGCATTTTCCATAAACTTCTTTAAGAGGGGCTACAGCAAAAAGTTATGAACTGAATTACACCAAATTTGAGAAGAAGCTAGATCTTGGGGTTCATTACGATGGCGGGCGGACTTGGTCCGCCCGCCACCGTAGCAGTGTTTGGGACCGCCCGACAGACATGCGGCAGTCCCACCACTGCGATTAGGATGCAGGCGGGCGCATCCTGGGCCTTTAACATTGCAGGCGGTGCTGCTGGCTGCAGCACCGTCCGCAATGTTAAAGGTGCTTGCACCGCATTTCCCTGCACCACGTGGCAGGCACCACGCGGTGCCACTTGGTGCATGGAAATGCATGGTACCCCCCAGTGCAGCGACAGCCCCCCCCACAAGGGGCCAATCCCTGCCAGCCTTTCCATGGCGACATCGCTGCCATGGAAAGGCCTCTTTAGAGCCACATCCTAATATGGCGGACGGTGCCTGCTAGGTACCGCCACCATATTAGTGGCCCTGCTCCATCCGCTTTTCGTCCGCCGCGGTACCCACCGCCATCCTAATTTGGCAGTGGGTAAATCACTATGTGATGGCGGAAGGACCGCCGGCCCGGCGGTGGCGGTCCTTCCGCCATCATAATGAGCCCCTTGTGCTTTTTGTGATTTGGTATAAATCCATTCAGTAATTCTGCAGGAATTAAGGGTAAAAAATAATTGTATTTTTTGGCAGTTGGGTCCGCGAGAGTCTTGATAGACTTTCGCTCGAGTGCTAATTTAACAATGGAGTGTTCTTCTTGGCCCAGGGAGCTTTATTTCTTTTGGGCCATCACACTCTCATGGGAGTCAGACTCTGAAGAGTGCAAGTGCTCTGATTGGCTGCCAGCAACATGAGAAAAATGTTGCTGCCAGTCATTACAGGACTTGGGGATGTAGGGGCTCATTACGATGGCGGAACGATTGCCACCGCCGGGCCGGCGGTGGCGATCATTCCGACATCAAATAGAGAATTACCCACCACCATATTAGGATGGCGGTGGGTATCGCGGCAGACGCAAAGTCCGTCCGCCGCTTTTCCGACGATGGCAATCGCATCGATTACCTGGCGGGCGGAGCAGGGCCACTAATATGGTGCCGGTGCCTAGCAGGCACCGTCTGCCATATTAGGATGTGGGAAAATAAAGGCCTTTCCATGGCGGCGATGCCGCCATGGAAAGGCTGGCGGCGATTGGGTTTGGGGGCCTGTGCAGGCCCCCCATGGGGGGGTGTCGCTGCACTGGGGGGTACCCATGGTACCCCCCTGCATATTCATGCACCAAGTGGCAGCCACCGCATGGGGCCTGCCATGTGGTGCAGGGAAATGCGGTGCAAGCACCTTTAACATTGCGGACACTGCTGCAGCCAGCAGCACCGCCCGCAATGTTAAAGGCCCAGGATGCGCCCGCCAGTATGGCGGTCGCATCCTAATTTCAGTGGTGGGACTGTCTGGCGGGCGGTCCCAATCACCGCTACGGTGGCGGGCGGACCAAGTCCGCCCGCCATCGTAATCAGCCCCTTAGTCCTCTGTCCTAAACTTAAAAAAATATATATATAAGGGGCAGGGTAGGGATACGCTGAGCCTCTAGGCCCCATGAGGTGGGGCAGAGGGATCCTCCCTGGGGCCAAAATGAAAAGTAAACTGGCAAAAAATACAGTGATTCCACAAGACTCTCGTAGGGTGCAAAAATGTTTAAAAAAAACAAATTGTGTCCGGGCCACATTTATTGGTTTATGCTGTGGGGAGCCCGACAGCTGGACCGTTTTATAATGGGGAGGAGGTGGCGTGGCCCCTCTCCCCATGCCTCTAAAGGCCCTGGGGAGTCCACCCCCAGGGCCAAAATTTCACAAAATGGGAGGGGGCTGTGTGGTCCCCCTCTCCAAATCACCCCCAGGGGATGATTACTTTAAGGGAGAGGGGGCCGTGTGGCCCCCCTACTTAGCCATTAATGGCTCCAGGGATTCACATTCCCTGGGGATGGCTCACAGGCTATGTCCCGGGGAGCCCACCACCAGAACAAAGCAATTTCCCTGTCTGCAACAGTGTGGGAAGGGAAACCTGTGTTTGCTCTCGCTTGACGGGAGCATTTTCTTCCACCAAGCACAAGCAAAAACCAAGTCCATTCCTAGCAGGCGGCAGGTTCAAAAATGCTTCTGCCCGCTGGGAGTGGACTTTAGATATGCTTTCCTGCCCGCACTGAAGTGGGCAGAAAACAGATCTAAATCAGGGAGCAGCATTTGGAGCCGCTCCCTGTGGGCCAGAGCAATACCTGCTCATACTGGATGTGGAGAGCCAGCTGGGGCTGTGGGGGACTTGGGGTTCCCCCCACAGCCCTCAACAAGACTATGGTGGGTGCCCTGGGTGGGCACCAGGGCACTCCCTTTTACCAGTTCTGGGACCCGGAGGATGGGGTCCCTGGGGCCTATATCGGCCTGGAGAGGGAGGCCACGTGCCCCCTCCCCCTAAAAATAATGACAGGCCCTTGGGGATGGGGTCCCCAGAACTGATATTTGCTCAGGGAGGGGGCCCTTTTGACATAGGCCCTGGGAGATGAGGGTGATCCATCAAGTGGGACAATAAAAAGGGAGGGGTCTCAAAATGCACTTTCACAATGCAATTCTCTATAGGAAAAGTAGACACAGCTACAGCCAAATCGGTTCAACAGAAGTTTTCCAAATTTGGCAGAAAGCTAGATCTTGATCCAGGAGGGCGTGCTTTTTCTGATTTGGTAGTTTTTGAATGATTAGTTCACTTTACCCCACACACTTTTACTCCGCATGTCATTACCCCACAGTTTGTACACCGCAAAATCTTTTACAATGCAGGGCTTTACAACGCAATCCATTACAACGCATTCCCCATTACAACGCAATTTACTATTCTAACTCCACGGGGACGTTACTTTGGGGAATGCGTTGTAATAGTTTGCGGTGTAAAGCCCTGCGTTGTAAAATAATTTGCGGTGTAAAAAATGTAGGGTAATGGCATGCAGTGTAACGCATGCGGGGTAAAGGATGTTTCCCTTTTGAATAATTAAGGTAAAAAATATTTGTATGGTTGGACCATTGGAGGACTAAGGTTCAAAATGTAGGTATATTTCAAGCTGCAGAGGATCCATAGACCCGACAGATTAAATATTATATCTGATCGGCTGCCACAACATCAACAAAGATGTTGCAGCATCTATTTTGGGATTCATAGGATCAACTCCCTTTACTTCAAGAAGAAAAAAAAAACATATAGGGGGCAGGTAGGATACCCTGTCCCTACTTTTCCTGGAGAGTAGGCTGAGTGAGGAGATGTGGAAAGGGAATGCTGTGCATATGCAGATGTTTCTCTCTTTAACTATTTCTAACCCCTTTAAAAATGCATTTGCCTTAAGCTACTAAAAATACACATGTCCGTTCACATTTTCTACCTACTACTACTAACCTACAGGTTTCAAGCCTGCATTAACATCTCAGTGCTCATTCAGTTCATCTTGCTCTTCCGGAAAGGCTTTAAATTCAACAGCTCCTATTCCAACAAAATGGTATTCAGGAGTACCTCACTTTTGTGTTGAAAACAAAATATTTGCACTCTAGCTGTTCATTAAAACTCAGTGGTGAAGTTGCAGTTACTTACTAGAGAACTGACATACTGCTGCTGGTGTTGGAAGTACATATTTCAATCTGCAAGTCAGAATATTTTACTAAATTAAATGAGGAGGATATCTGAGAACTCAGAGAAAATGTGTCCTCGTTTTACCTTTCTTTAGCCCTAACGATAATTTCAATGATAAAAAGAATATCCTCATGTTGTTCATTTCTAAAGGAAATGCTTCTGATTTTACAGCTTTGATTCCATCAAGACAACTTCAAGTGTGCCACAATTTTATCATACATACATAATGTTAGCATCACTGTGGTATGCTGAAATAGGACACTGGGGAATCTACTGACAAACTGCTGCAGCTGTTGGAAGAACATGTTTTACTCAGAATACCAGACTTTATTCTAACATTGCTGAGGAAGAAAGTGAACTTATAGACAGCGTGTTCTCATTTGAGCTTCTGGTGCACCTTACATAACTTCTCTGAGAAAATCATGAGAGAAAAATGTTTTCGCTCAAAGGAATGGTTCATTAAATCCCAGCGGGGAGTCTGCACTTTTCACATGTTAAAATCACCTGAGAATTCACCAGAATTATTAAAATCAGTAGAAACACCACCAACAAATGATGTATGTTCTGATTAAAATTTGTTATCATCCTGCATGTGTGATCCTATAGTGACCACCAAAACCTGGCATTTACTATAATGCTTTTCAATAAGGACCATGACCCAAAGTCCTGTAATGGATGCCACAACATATTGTTCATGATGTAGTCAGCCAATCAAGGACCAAGGGGTCAGAGTGTGCTCATACTGCCCCCACTATATGATTTTGTTCATGCATTTTCAGGACGCATGGACGTGAGTCCTGTAATGGTTGCCACAACATCTTATTCAAGTTGTGGCCAGTCATTCAGTATTCACTAGTCCGCATTAAAGTGGCCAAGCAGATCATATCTGGACACCAATAGTTCAGATGCATCACATTTTTTAACCTGTTAAAGCCCAATCCGAGCCTCACTTTAAATGCTAATTTCTTGAAAATGGCTGAACGGATTTACACCAACTCACAAAAAGCAAGCTTTCTGAGAGCATTTCTAATTGTTTTGCCAAATGTGATGTAATTCTGTTTAGACATTATGGGGCCGATTCCGATCTCGTTCGGAGGCGCACCCAATACCATTCGGTCGGGAAAAAAGCCATGCGAATGCCTGTTTCCCGACCGATCCGTACATCATTCCGAACGAGTAAGTACGATGCGCACAACAGCATAGAATCCGGCCGAGTCGTACTCACCCAATCCAGGTCCTGTTCTCCGACCGAGGCGAATCCGGAAACGCAGAATCGAGTCGCACGGAAGGGAAAATGTAGCCCGTCCGGCCGAACAAGTACGATGCGCTTTCCGTACGCGCCGAACCCGTCGCTACGCACGGCACGTCAAAGCATCCGGGAGAGGCGCACATAAGCTCCGATTCGCGCCACAACACGATCCACGGCTACGAGGCGAACACGCCAGCGACAAGGACGACGCGGAGCGACAGAAAGACGAACGACACGAACCAACCATGAATCCCTTCGTCCTGATCATACCAATATTCTACATTTACTACCGGAACAGGCACGGATGCGTACGGCGCAGAAGGTAAGTCAGACACCAATCACAAAACACATACAACACGTACACGACACATCACACACACACACAGAGGGATGCAGAATTTACTTACACCAGCAACAGCAGCACCATAGGGCGGGATGCCCATCACCAATGCCACATATGCACACAGGGGCCTGAATGCGCACCACCACCACCACCCCTACCCAGGGGGCCGGATGCCAACCACCACTACCACCCTTAGCCAGGGGGTGCCAGATGCCCACCACCACTACCACCCTTACCCAGGGGGCTGGATGCCTACCACTACTACCACCCTTAGCCAGGGGGTGCCAGATGCCCACCACCACCACCACCCCTACCCAGGGGGGGCCAGATGCCTACCACAACTACCACCCTTACCCAGGGGGGGCTGGATGCCTACCACAACTACCACCCTTAGCCAGGGGGGCTGGATGCCTACCACTACTACCACCCTTAACCAGGGGGTGCCAGATGCCTACCACTACTACCACCCTTACCCAGGGGGCTGGATGCCTACCACTACTACCACCCTTAGCCAGGGGGTGCCAGATGCCCACCACCACCACCACCCCTACCCAGGGGGCCGGATGCCTACCACAACTACCACCCTTACCCAGGGGGCTGGATGCCTACCACAACTACCATCCTTAGCCAGGGGGCTGGATGCCTACCACTACTACCACCCTTAGCCAGGGGGTGCCAGATGCCTACCACTACTACCACCCTTACCCAGGGGGCTGGATGCCTACCACTACTACCACCCTTAGCCAGGGGGCTGGATGCCTACCACTACTACCACCCTTAGCCAGGGGTGCCAGATGCCTACCACTACTACCACCCTTAGCCAGGGGGTGCCAGATGCCTACCACTACTACCACCCTTACCCAGGGGGCTGGATGCCTACCACTACTACCACCCTTAGCCAGGGGCTGGATGCCTACCACTACTACCACCCTTAGCCAGGGGTGCCGGATGCCCACCACCACTACCACCCTCACCCAGGGGGCTGGATGACTACCACTACTACCACCCTTAGCCAGGGGGTGCCAGATGCCTACCACTACTACCACCCTTAGCCAGGGGGTGCCAGATGCCTACCACCACTACCACCCTTACCCAGGGGGCTTGATGCCTACCACTACTACCACCCTTAGCCAGGGGCTGGATGCCTACCACTACTACCACCCTTAGCCAGGGGGCTGGATGCCTACCACTACTACCACCCTTACCCAGGGGGCTGGATGCCTACCACTACTACCACCCTTAGCCAGGGGTGCCAGATGCCTACCACTACTACCACCCTTAGCCAGGGGTGCCAGATGCCTACCTCTACTACCACCCTTAGCCAGGGGGTGCCAGATGCCCACCACCACTACCACCCTTACCCAGGGGGCTGGATGCCTACCACTACTACCACCCTTAGCCATGGGGTGCCAGATGCCTACCACCACTACCACCCTTACCCAGGGGGCTGGATGCCTACCACTACTACCACCCTTAGCCAGGGGTGCCAGATGCCTACCACTACTACCACCCTTACCCAGGGGGCTGGATGCCTACCACTACTACCACCCTTAGCCAGGGGGTGCCAGATGCCTACCACTACTACCACCCTTAGCCAGGGGGTGCCAGATGCCTACCACTACTACCACCCTTAGCCAGGGGATGCCGGATGCCCACCACCACTACCACCCTCACCCAGGGGCTGGATGCCTACCACTACTACCACCCTTAGCCAGGGGTGCTGGATGCCCACCACCACTACCACCTCACCCAGGGGCTGGATGCCTACCACTACTACCACCCTTAGCCAGGGGGTGCCGGATGCCCACCACCACTACCACCCTCACCCAGGGGGCTGGATGCCTACCACTACTACCACCCTTAGCCAGGGGGTGCCAGATGCCTACCACTACTACCACCCTTACCCAGGGGGTGCCAGATGCCTACCACCACTACCACCCTTACCCAGGGGCTGGATGCCTACCACTACTACCACCCTTAGCCAGGGGGCTGGATGCCTACCACTACTACCACCCTTAGCCAGGGGGTGCCGGATGCCCACCACCACTACCACCCTCACCCAGGGGGGCTGGATGCCTACCACTACTACCACCCTTAGCCAGGGGGTGCCGGATGCCCACCACCACTACCACCCTCACCCAGGGGGCTGGATGCCTACCACTACTACCACCCTTAGCCAGGGGGTGCCAGATGCCTACCACCACTACCACCCTTACCCAGGGGGCTGGATGCCTACCACTACTACCACCCTTAGCCATGGGGGTGCCAGATGCCAACCACTACTACCACCCTTACCCAGGGGGGCTGGATGCCTGTCACAACTACCACCTCTACCCATGGGGGGCTGGATGCCTACCACCAACACCACCCCCACTCATAGGATGGACAATGCATGACACAACCAGCACACCACAACCTAGGAATGCAAGAAAAGACATCCCCCAACACCATGACAAGCGTGTGTAGACTGTGTCAAATGCCTACAACACTGAACATGACTTTGAACATACAATGTGACCCCCTATCACATGTGCCACACATATATGTGTGTGGCCCCCACAATGCAAGCAGGCCATGACCATTGTGGCAATGGGGTCCAAACCCCATCATCACAGTGACCAAAATGTAAGTGTGGGGTCCATAGCTGAAGCACATTTTGAACAGTGTGGCAATGGGGTCCAAACCCCCATCATCACAGTGACCAAAATGTAAGGGTGGGGTCCATAGCTGAAGCACATTTTGAACAGTGTGGCAATGGGGTCCAAACCCCCATCATCACAGTGACCAAAATGTAAGTGTTGACAAAGAAAAAGCTGCAACTGCCAAACTGCATGGATGATTCCTGGTCATAGAACATAAAACACATCAGTGGCAAAGTAGTGCATGTGTCCCATTGCAACATAAATTGGGGGAGGCAAATAATGCAGTGCAAATAAGACATACCTTTGGCCATGTACAGACAAACAACACCCATGGGGGCTGACACTGTCAACATTCATCAATGACACAATGACAGAAGTGACCATCAGAATGCAGACCCACATATTTGCACCAATGGGCACACAAATGCAGATACCCTGTGGAGACTGTAGATGTGAGGTGAACAGATACCATACCATGGCAGCAATGGGACACACAAACCATGATCATTGTGCTGACCGATGACCAAGGAGTCCCAGGGACAGCAGGGGAAACCCACCAAACTACATACAGCCAATGGCACACCCAAGATATGCCAATGCAGTGGTGCAGATGCACAAACACAAACAGGCAGACCCACACTGCACATCATACACAACAGGTGAGGGGGTGCCAGTGTCCCCAGGCAACCACACAACACATGAGGAGGCCTGAATACCAATCATACAGATGTGCATACAGTGCCACACAAAGGTAACTCATGGATCCAAATCCCCTATGTGGGCAAGCAGGCATTGTCAGATGAGAGGGAGCACAAATCACACATGTCACACAGGCACGTAGGAACAGCAACTGACACAGCAAGACACAGACACACCACAGCACTACCCCCAGGGCCCCCACAATGTGGTGACCCTGGGCTGCATTACAATCCCACTGTGATGACAAAGCTAAATGTCGTTCACACTGTGAACCACAGTCATGTGTCCTGAGCAACAAACTACCATCACACCTACACAAGCACAAATCAATCAGCACGGCCAGTAAGCCAAGGCCAACATGGAGGCAGGGGCCTAGCCGGGCAACAACTCTCATCTGCACACACTCAACACCACACACCTTGACCTCCAACAATGTGCAGCAGTGAAGCACACATGCACTGGTGACATTGCACATGCACCCATGACTATTCCAGGGTGGTGGGTGGGAACCAAGGTGCAGAAACACATGACACATGGCCACTCAACAAGACTCCTGAATGTCTGACACACTGCACACTACGCTGTACATGGACATGACGGCAATACCACACCAACCAATGGGATCCCAGCCACAGTCACACACCAATGAAGAAGCCAAGGTCACCCACAAAGAACACACATAGACAACAACCAACATTGCAGCCCGGACCCTGAGGAGTGCCAGCAGTCACACACACAATGTGTCACAATCACTGAAAGATAACACAAACTGGAAATCACATGACAGGGGCAAACAACAAGTGCCAAGGGGAAACCTGACTGTGACCCATCTGCGTCTGCACACAAACTCAGCCCTGACAGCAAACACACCTATGGTTGACACCCTGATGACCAGTAATGTGCCATGCACCCACATCACAGAGAACCCAGGGAGAAGACTTTGGGGGAACATAAGTCAACTCAGCAAGCATCACAAACAGGTACAACACTAGGGATCACAGCATGCACAGCTAAACGGAATTGAACACACAGACATGCTCATACAACACACACCTTGGGCGCAGGCAATGTCACAGGAGTACACACTGCCATGAGGGGACTCCACTCCTGTGTGAGGAAAGCTGTGCCATATGTTGCCTCAGTAGGGCCCCATCATGTCAGCTGAGCACTTGGTCACACAATCAACAATTAGCACCAAATGAAGGCTCCTGTCACATCAGCCTGGTCATGGAAGTGCCAACGAAATCATCAGCACAGATCCAACACACTTGTATAGCAATGTTGCACTGACAACACAGATGAGTCCTTCCCCATTGATGCCCAAACCTGCATGTCCAGTGGAGATGGCCACACGGTCAGGGAAGTAGACGAATTGAACAATGGCAGGCACAACAGATGTGCAGGGGTGGAAGCCACAGATGTGAAATTGCTAATGTAAGTAGGAAATCCCATTGCCAAATACTGAACACATGACACCCTCAGATGCTGCTATGGATGACATGGATACACCACAGGATAGGACACATTCCCCCTGGACCACATGGGTTCCTGCACAGTAACACTTCATTATCATGAGACCAAATATCACCATCACTGCAGCAAGGGCATGGTTAGCATCATCAACAACATGTACATCAGAAGCATAAGCACTAGAGAACAGAAAGTTGCTTTATTCAGCATATGTGTGTATTGAAAAGTGAAAGTCCAGAAAAAACACAAAGGCCAATGGCCAGTCCATTGTCAAAGTCCAAACAGGGTGACAGTGGCCGATGTCACCCTACGCATGCCTGCACTGCACAAAACCAGGGACAATCCACTAGGAGGGGCAACCGGGGGGGCAGGCCAGGCACCGCAGGGACAGGATCAGGGCTCATCAGGAGGAAGCAGGGAAGGGGTGGTGGGTGCTGGCGAGCCACTGACAACTGCAGTGGAGGTGTCTGACATGGTGTGTGCCGACACAACTGGGGGGCATGACTCAGATGTTGTGGGTGCCAGCACGACTGCAGTGGACCCTGCAGATGGAGTGGACAGGTCCGCCACTGCAGTGCCCAAGTCAGACAGGGTGGTAGTGGACTCCACTGCAGTGCCTACCACCAGGGAGGAGAATGGGGAACAGGCAAGGTGGGCTGGACAGAGGGGGAGGACACCCTCACCACATCAGTGGCACAGACAAGCGCAGCGGGGGTGTGGTGCCGGGAGAGCAAGTGGCAGGGGAGAAGGCCGGATCCTCTTGGGGATGGTATATCTGTGGGTGGGGGAACCTGGGGCAGGGTGTGGTGGGGGCACCTGTGGAGTGGGGGCCTGAGGGATGGAGGAAGGAGACCTGGTGCCTGAGCTGCAGGGCGGCAGCGGGGTCTTGCTCTTACGACTCCGGGGGACTTGCGGGTGGGGGCCTCAGTCTGTCTGCGCCTGGGGAAGGGTGTCCAGGGGCGAGGGGCACTCTGCTCCGTGTGGGTGGGCTTCCTCTTCCCCCTGAATGCTGTATCAGCTGGATCGGAGGGAAGAGGCCGAGGTCACTGAGGAAGAGCCGCTGGGTCTTTGGGGTTGCAGGTGAGGCAAGGGAGGGTGCTTTGGAGGGAGAGGCAACTGAGGACTGCGCAGTGCTCGTGGATGCGTGTGTGTGTTCCAGGGCCCCATCCCCTGTGAGTCTGGTTTCAGTCCCCTGACTGTGCGTGCGTGTGCGTTTTGTTTGTGGCGTGTGTGTCTGTGTGCTGGACGTGTGTGTGCTGGTGTGTGCCTGTGCCGGTGTGTGTGTGCTTGTTACGGGTAAGGTGCTGGGGAGTGTGGATGGAGCAGAGGCAGGAGGGGTGAGGGACTGTCTGAGGAGGGACACTGCTGCCGTCAGGGAGGAGTCCATGGACCTATTGCCCCTCTGTAGGTCAGACATGCCCGATGAGATGCCCTCCATGAACGACACCAGCTGAGTCAACAGAGCGGTGTGCGCATGGAGGACACTCAGCATGGCTGTCTGCCCTACATGGAGCTGGCGAAGGAGGTACACAGACTCCTCACTCAGGGCAGCAGGGGACACAGGGGCAGGGGGTGCGGTGCCTGGCCCAAAGGAGACACGCTCCCGAACATGGGAGCCTCCACGGACCTGGGGAATGGGAGCCGATGGGAGGGCGGTGGTGGTGCTGGTGGTGGCGGGGACAGCAACACTAGCTGGGGTGTGGTGGCTGCTGACACCCGCCTCCATAAGGAGTCATCGTCCGAGTTGCTCTGGTCCTCAGCTGAGGTGGATGGTGCTGAGGACTCCTCAGTGTGGCTCCCCTCGCCCTCCATGCCACTGGGTCCCTCCGACCACTCCTCGGCTGCTGACCCAGTCTGGCTCTCCGGCTCCTCCTGGTCCGTGGAGCTGTCCCCTTCCGTGGCCGTGGATGTATCTGCAAACAATGGGGAAACAGACAGACATCAGTCACCTGCACCAAACGCACACACCACTGTGAGCACAGCACATTACAGAGCAAGCCCTGGCATCATTAGTTGAACATTGCTAAAAGTGCCCTAACTGAACAGGAGAAGCCAATTGTCAGTCTGATGCCAACCATGGCACTCACATCCCACATGGCCTTGCACCCATCTGTCTGGTGTCTGTTGGATAGCAACACCCCAGTGTGGACACATGCACCACCTACACAGTAGTTGGACAGTGCAGAGGACACGGTGTAGCATGTGGACATGCACACATCACAACTCTTGCCACTGAGTCAGTACAGGTTTCCGGATGAAAGGGATGCCCAGAGTCAAATAGGAAATGCATGTGATGCATACCAGCGACAGACACCATGATGCACCCATGTCCTGATAGCCATCGCCACAATGGTGTGCATGTAGCACATGTCACTCCCCTGCAGGATCACCAATAAGTAGACACATGCCATGGCGGAGGCATGACTGCTAAGTCATACATCACTGTCTCAGTGATGTATGACTTGGCAGCCAGACAACAACACTCTGCACTGTGTCACAATAGTAGGTCATGGGGAATGCAAGTCCTGGAGCTGCACAAGTGCACATGTACATCCCCCACACAACACATCATCTTGACCCTCATCTGTCCAGGTCATACCGATTGGACATATGGGAGACCTGTGACACTACCCTCTGAACCTGAGCCCCTCACAATCTGCTGTGAATGGGAAACAGCTGCCTGAACTTCACATTCGCATACCCCAGTCTGCACGGGCAGCTGATCAAACACCTATGTGACACACAAGTATCGTCTCCTATGGTCACATCTCCAGTGGCATGCTGAGCCCCTACCGAGAAACACCCCAGCAGTCCTGGCAACAAATCCACAGCACACTGACACAGAGGCAGACACCTGAGGGGTCAAATCACTGCGCACAATGTGTCAGCTGATACACAGGAGTGGGAGTACAGAGTGCATTGCATGGCCTGGAGTAGGCATGACTGTCCTGCCCCACATGAATGAGGGATGAGCCCTGGACAGTGGATAGCTGGCTATGTATGTGTGACACACGTAATCTGCACACTCCTGGGGCCCAAACATTGTTCCCACCCGCTGCATGGGTGTGTGCCAGATACCCCAGGCACATGTGGTGGCTCAGCTCAGCAAGTGGACCGCATATCAAAGCAACACGCAGATTACATGTCCGAACACAGGCGTTGTGTGAACAATGGACCCACCCATGATGCCCACAACAGAGTTAGGGAAACAGATGCTGTCCCCCACCTTTAGTGAAGCAAACTGCAAGGGCACAGTCCCAAGTGACACAATTCCCTGAATGTAAGGGCCACACCTGGGTATCAGATGAGGAGTGGGCAGTGCACAATAGAGGGACATGGCTCCTGGACAACATGACTGCTGTACTGTGGCAGTTTAACCAGGCCAGAGGAGGGCACATAGCATGTAATACAGAGTTCACAGTGCAGTCTTTGACTCACCCCCTCCTTGCTGCTGTCTGGCCTTCAGCTGCCCATCCAGGTCTGGAAACACCACCGCCAGGATCTGGAGCATGTGGGGGTCAGGGTCCGTGTTCCGCCCCTCCTGCGAGGAGGCGACAGCTCAGCTGGACCCGTGCAATCCTCCGGGTCCAGCCCGAAGGTCCTGCCACCTCTTCTGGCAGTTGCGGATCCGGCGCTTGTAGACCCCCACGGACCGGACAGCCCGGATGATGTCCTTCCAGATCTCCTGCTTCCGATGGGCATTAACCTGTCATGATGACAAAGTGAAAAGGCCATTACTACACATGCAACATATCCGTGCATGACACAGTTGTATATACATGTCTCAATCACAGGGGCACATGATGTACACAGGCAGTGCAACACTGCCCATGGACAGTTTGCCAGAAGTCACTACATGGTATCATTGCATGGGAAGTAAAACCTTGTTCAAATGCACTGTCACTGCACCATACCTGTCCAGTGCATGTCACTACACACTATGGGGGTGACAACTACTCAGTGAGCCTGCTAGCCAGTGGCGTGCAGACTTTCAGCCTTGCTAGTCAGACAAAATGCACATTCAGAAAGGCAGTGCACAGAACACTCACCTGCTCCCCTGGTGTCCCATACAGCTTGCTGTACTGTGGAAGTAGGCTGTCCAGCAGGGCCTGGTTCTCCTCAAGGCTGAAGGCTGGGGCTCTCTCCACAGTACGTGCCATTGCAGGGTCCAGAGGGGGCAGAGACAGCAGCAGTGCAGTGGCAGATGTCGTCCTGGAGCATGTAGTGCAGGCAAGTGGGCTCTCAGGGGAACAGCCAGCAATATATATGTGCTGGAGAGGCAGATACTGTCCCATGTGTCCAAAGTGATAGGTCCAAGTCGTTTGCATCTTCTGAATCTGGCCAATCCATGGAATAGCAGCACCAATACACGCCCACAGCATCCTTCAAATCTTCAACTTCATGACATACATGATTTTGCAACATTGTTGTGGGTGACCAACTGAATTTCCAGCAACCGACTCGTTCGAATTTCGAAACGCGTCCGTTGCCAGGCTAAGCCATTGTCAATGGGTGCGCATCGATCGGTCCATTGCTGTTCAACGCGTGCATAAGGTACAACGCTGCGTACCGCACACATTGAATGCAATGGGCCGGCCGGGGCACCGATCGGTCCCTTGCTGTTCAACGCGTACAGGGGTACAACGCGCACCCGCACACATTGAATGCAATGGGCGGCCGGGGCACCGATCGGTCCATTGCTGTTCAACGCGTACAGTGGTACAACGCTGTACCCGCACACATTGAATGCAATGGGTCGGCCGGAGGCACCGATCGGTCCATTGCTGTTCAACGCGCATCAGGGTACAACGCGTACTCGCACACATGGAATGCAATGGGCAGGCCGGGGCACCGATCGGTCCATTGCGGATCAACGCGTACAGGGTACAACGCGTACCCGCATTATTGAATGCAATGGGCCGGCCGGGGCCACCGATCGGTCCATTGCTGATCAACGCGTACAGGGGTACAACGCTGCACTCGCACACATTGAATGCAATGGGCGGCCAGGGCACCGATCGGTCCATTGCGGATCAATGCGCACAGGAGTACAACGCGTGCACGCACACATTGAATGCAATGGGCCGGCCGGAGCACCGATCGGTCCATTGCGGATCAATGCGTACAGGAGTACAACGCTGCATCCGCGCACATTGAATGCAATGGGTCGGCCGGGGCACCGATCGGTCCATTGCGGTACAACGCATACAGGGGTACAACGCGTGCACCGCATCACATTGAATGCAATGGGCGGCCGGGGCACCGATCGGTCCATTGCGGATCAACGCGAACAGGGGTACAAAGCGTACCCGCACACATTGAATGCAATGGGCCGGCCGGGGCACGATCGGCCCATTGCGGTCACAACGCGACACAGGGTACAATGCATACCCGCACACATTGAATGCAATGGGCAGGCCGGGAGCACCGATCGGTCCATTGCGTGCATACTGCGCATACAGGGGTACAACGCGTGCACCGCGCACATTGAATGCAATGGGCCGGCCGGGGGCACCGATCGGTCCATTGCGGTACAACGTGTACAGGGTACAACGCGTACTCGCACACATTGAATGCAATGGGCCGGCCGGGGCACCGATCGGTCCATTGCGGTACAACGCGTACAGAGGTACAACGCGTGCCCGACACATTGAATGCAATGGGCCGGCCGGGGGCACCGATCGGTCCATTGCGGTACAACGCGTACAGGGTACAACGCGTACCGCACGACATTGAATGCAATGGGCCGGCCGGGGCACCGATCGGTCCATTGCTGATCAACGCGTACAGGGGTACAACGCTGCACGCACACATTGAATGCAATGGGCCGGCCGGGTGCACCGATCGGTCCATTGCTGATCAACGCGTACAGGGGTACAACGCGTACCCGCACACATTGAATGCAATGGGCCGGCCGGGGCACCGATCGGTCCATTGCTGTTCAACGCATCCCTGTACAAGTGACTGGCATATGTCACCATGCCTGTCTCAGATGAACATATGCCAGCCACAGATAGCTCCCCAGGGAGTGAGGGGCACACCTACAACATGACAGCCTGTCCAAACTGTATCATAAGGCATGTAAGGCTGCATTTCCTATTGTGTGTATGTTGGTGTACATGTTGTCCTGTGGGTGTCACCTGGGGGCAGCCACCCCAGGCTGTGCACGTGTTCATGGGGACAGGATCCTGGGTGTTACGTGTACATGACCACTGTGATGTGCAACTGTTCATATCTGTGCATGTGCCATGGTCACATTTCACGGTGGTGTATGTGTATGTCATGTCACATACCCCGTGAGTCCCATGTGGGACGGTATGTTTGAGCCAGGGTGTCCCAGTGGCACAATAGTGATGGTCCTCCACAGTCTGTGTGCATGTAGTGTTTACAATGTCTCTGATTTCATGTGCACAATGGGAGACAGTCTCCACATCCACGTTGTGTGTGCATGGACTTTGATGTTGTGCGTGTGGTGTCACAGACGTCCATGTCTGTCCTGCAGTGGCAAGTGGGACCACTACCTGTGGGGGTCATGGTTGTTTTGCTGTGGTGTGATACATGATACTCCATGTAATGCCAGTGTCCATGTGGCAATACAGGGTCCCTGGGAATGTACCTGTCGTTGAGCTGTGATGCCTGGGGCACATCTGTCCTCACATGTCACTGTGGGGGGTGATTGTGACACGGCAGCAGGAGATGGGAACTGTGACACGGCCTCATGATATCCAATGGGCCAACCTGGGACTTATTGATGCCACTTGTTGAACCGTGATGACAGATGTTGGCCATGTATGTACCTATACATGTCCTTACGGAACTGCACACTTCATGTAGTTGTGCCTCATAATGATGTATGTTGTGATATTGAGTGTGTTCAATGCCGCATATGTGGGGTGACTGACAATCTTGCTTTATTCTCCTCTGCACTGCAGGGCTCCTGCTGTCCATAGACCATTCCCAGACCTGGCAACGATGGTGGAACGGGACAGCATCCGACGGTACCGCTTCACCAGGCAGCTGATTGAGGATTTGGCAGTGCAGTTGGCCCCACATTTGCAGCCTGGCCGGCCGTATCCTACAGCGCTGACCCCCAAGGTGAAGGTGATGGCAGCCCTACACTTCTTTGCCACCGGTACCTTCCAACATACTGTGGCGACTGCTTGTGGGATGTCACAGACCATGTTGAGCCGTGTGCTCCGCGATGTTTTGGAGGCAATGTTGCTATTCCTGTAGTCGCATCCCCAGGATGATGGCACAGATGCAGAACCAGCTTGCCTGGCTTGTCGGTGTGTACTGACTTTGTGCCATTGTGTGTGATCTGATCTGTAGTATTCCGCCCACTTTTCCGAGTCAGCTAATGTGCACTTGTCTGTCCGTAGGTGACTCGGGATACCCCAACATGCCGTGGTTGCTGACACCCCTCAGGAACCCTGTGACACCAGCCCAGATGCGCTACAATGAGGCACATGGTCGGACCAGGAGAGTGATTGAGCGGACATTTGGTCTCCTGAAGAGCCGCTTCCGCTGCCTCGACAAGACAGGAGGGTCCCTCCCATATGCCCCAGCGAAGGTGTGCAAGATTATCATCGTCTGCTGCATGCTCCACAACCTGGCAGTGCGGAAGGAGTTGCCTCTCATCCAGGATGACAATGACCAACATCCGCCACCTGTGGAGGATCCTGGCCTGGACCACGATGCCAGTGATGATGATGATGATGAGGGTGATGTCCGCACACAGCTCATCACCAACTTCTTTAGCTGAATGTGAGTATCCTGAGGTGTCATGTCAATGATGTGAGTTGGCATGATATGTTTAGGTGGTGCTCTGGTGCTGTTGGAGTGTGTCCATGGGCTACTTGACTGGATGTGTGTAGCGATGTGTGCTTACAGGTGGTCTGTACTCCCCAACAGTGTTGACATGCTAACTTGGTTCTGGGTGGGTATCTTGTAACATGTATTGTGCATGAGTTTTGCTGTTCTGTCCTGTTCTCCATTGCTTTTGACTGTGTGTCATTTCTGTCCTTCACAGAGTACTTTCAGATTCGTTTGGTCAACTGTGTCCACCGACGACGTGATTGTACTTCCAGGGTGTTAGCTGTTGTGTCCCTACAGGTGATGTGCGCCACACCCATGGACTTCTTTCCTTCTACAGTTGTTGACTGTGTGCCCGCTGCCAGGTGGGATTACCTTGCATCTGTAGTGGTTACGACATGTTGCAACTGTGTAATAAACCTGTGCTTCACTTTGTGATGTGCGTTGTCTGTGGTCACACATTTGACTGCCATTTGCTTACTGCACCTGTGGGCTACTTGACTACAACTGGGAATAGGTGTGGTGTCTGTGCATTGCACCGTCTTCCCTGGCAACATCAGTGTAGGCAATGAGTCAGATGGCCTAGGTGTGTATGTGTTGTGTAGCCCTGGTGGTGTGTCTCCCTCATATGTGTCACATTGCCTTTACTCACATGCCTGTGTTGTACTTGCTGTTGCAGTTCGCATACACAGTGTAATTTTGCAGTTCATCATCCCCATGACAGCACCCTCGTTGGAATCACAACAGAGGCAAGTATGGTGTATTAGTGTGTTTATTGTGATACATTTGTGTGAATAGTGCATAGGATGGTTAGTGCTGTACATATATATTGCAATCAGAAGGTCCTAGGTGAATTGAAAGTCCTGGTAGACAAAATCCCCAGTATCGGGGCCACAGTTGTCTGAGACATTGGTCCAACTTGTACTCCCCATGTCATGTGTGGGAGTTGTGTTGCCGTCAACAGGGTGAACAGTTTGTGCACAAAGGTGAACATCCAGAACAGGTTCAGGCTTCCTGGGGGTTGCACTTGGCCATCGGCCTCTCACTTGCCCCTCCTCGGACGACCCCTCTTCTTTGGGGGCCCCTCAAGTACAGGCTGCTGCGGTGCAGGGGACTCTCCGCCAGAGTCATCCTCCCTCCCTGTGGCAGTTGCAGTTTGTTCAGCACCAGATGTTGTTGGCACACAGGGAGGTGTGGACTGGTTGCTGTTCATCTGGCGGAGGCATTGTAATATGTCCCTGTGCACCGCCGTCATCTCTTGGAGTGCGTCCCACTTGGACTCCACGCGGGACATGTGTGAGTCCAAGCGGGCATGATGGGCAGCCTGCTGCTGTTTCATGTCTCTGAGGAGCCCCACTACCTGGCTGAGATCTCCGGTGCTGGAGTGGTACGCATCGGCTATGCGTACCAGTTGTGGGTCATCATGCACACCAGCAACCTCTGCAAGCAGCGACCTCTGTCTCCCACCCTCCCACCACCCCTGCCGACATGTGCAGTGCATGCAGTGGCACGCACAGATGACCCTGGTCCCCCTTGGGGGTTGGTGGTAGTGGTGGTGTCCATGGCCCCACGTTGGTCCAGGGTCCCTGTGCTGGTGGTGCTCCTTGTTCTGTTAATGTCAGCAGGGATGGTATTTGTGGTGACAGTCGTTGGAGGGGTGGGTGCAGGGGGTGCAGCTGGTGGTCCTGCTGGTGCTGCAGCTGGTGGTCCTGCTGGTGCTGCATGTTGACTTGCACCGGATGTGCCAGGTTGGTCTTCTTCGTCCGAGGAGGGCAGAGGCTGTACGACACCAGTGAGCTCCGCATCCTCTTGAGCCTGGGACTGGGACTCCTCAGCGTCTGCTGCTGTGTCCCCATCATCACCTGTTTTTGGGAGACACACACAATGTATGTTATGTTTCTGCAGGCATCAATGGTTGACACACCTGACAGTTGTGACTGTGCCTCTGGGTGCGGGCCTGTACATTGCATTGTCCTAAGTTGTCACAGTCAGGGGTTGATATTGGTGTAGCACATTGTCCTGCATTATTTGGGCATTTCTATGTATTTGTTGGGGTGTGAACATGGTCTGCATTGGTTGTATTTGGTTGACAGCCGGCCCTCCTTCCCACCCAGCCAGTCAGTTATCCCACCATGGACTGTGCTTGCACTGCAGGGAGTGCAAGTTGTCTTTCAGGATGAGAGTCAGTGGTGTCCTGCTGTTGGTTGTTGCACAGTTGCCAGCAGGGCCTTGTGCTCCCCACAGCAGTAGCCAGTGTCAGCCATCTTGTCAGTCCTTATCCACTCCCTGTGATGTGAGCATGGTTCAGGGTGGTGTTGATGGGACAGTTGTGGGGGTGAGCTATGTCTGTGACTATGACTCCCATCATGCTATTGCCTCCACCCCCCTTCCCAGCATGCCCATGCTTCCTTCCTTTTGACTCTGCTTCCCTGTGGGGTTGGCTGCCTGTGCTGACAGGATGGCTGGGAGTGTTGTCCTGGCAGTTGTTTGGCTAAAAGTCCCAAGAGTGTCCCTGTGCTTCACACAACATAACCCAGGGTGGAGGTTCTTTGTGGGATCTTGAGTTAGGATGTGAGGCATTGCATTCTCCCAGGTGGGTTATGTGGAGTATGTGTTGAGGGGGTGTGTGAGGGGAGGTGCTTGTGACTATGGTCAGTGCTGCAAGTCCTCCTTCCCACCCAGCCAGATATCCCACCATGGAACGTGCTTGCATTGCAGAGAGTGAAAGTTGTCTTTCAGGATGTCAGTCAGTGGTGTCCTGCTGTTGGTTGTTGCACAGTTGCCAGCAGGGCCTTGTGCTCCCCACAGCAGTAGCCAGTGTCAGCCATCTTGTGAGTCCTTTTCCACTCCCTGTGATGTGCGCATGGTTCAGGGTGGTGTTGATGGGACAGTTGTGGGGGTGAGCCTTATCTGTGACTACGACTCCCATGATGCTATTGGCTACACTGACTTGCCCAGCATACACAGAATTCCTTTCTTTCAGTGGTCTTCATGTGCCATGGTGGCTACATGTCTGGATGTGTTTGTTAGTTATATTTGTGCCACTGCCTAGCTGTAGTTGTAGTTGTGTTTGTACATGTGATGACACGGTTAAATGTAACTTTGAGATGGCATGTGTTGTGTTTATCTGACTGACATACACATTTTGGGATGATTCTGTTCTGGTTGCTGTGTAATTGCTATGAGTGCATGGTTTGACTCTCCCCTTGACAGTGATGTGTGTGTGTATTGTGGCAGAATATTGGGTACATTTGTTGTGTACTCACCAGGCTCTGGGATGTTCTCTAGTCCATAGACGCTCACTGGCGGAAGGATGGCCCGCACCTTCTCCTCCCAGGGCCTGAGGTATACTGGCTTGGCAGGAGGGCCACTGCCGGTGTATTGGCTCAGGAGGTAGTCCTTCTTGAGCAGCTCCCGTACCCTCCTGCGCACGTCATACCACCTGTTCTGGATGTCAGTCTTTGTGCGCAGACATGGTGATTGTGCGTTCACCCTGTTGATGATCCTCTCCCACATCTTGGTTTTCTGGGAGATGGGTGTCTGTTGGACCAGTGTGCCAAACAGCTGTGGCTCCACCCTGAGGATCTCGTCTACCAGGACTTCCAATTCACAATCTAGGAACTTGTGATTCTTCTTGGGGGCATGGTGATGGGTGGTGATGGTGAGTGATGTGTGTGTTGGTGTGCAGGTGAGGGTGTGTGAGTGTGTGTTTTGCTGGGTGTATGTGAGGTAGCTATTTGTTGGTGTGCTGATGGTGTGTGGCTTGTGTGAGGGATGAGCTGTGGGTGTGTAGTTGCTGTCTGTTGAGTGCTGGCAGTAGAATGGCATTTGCAAAGGATCATGGTTGGGATTTGTGTCCTTTATATGGGTGGAGTTGTGGGTGTGTCTTTGTTCTCTGTCCCCACCCCCCCCAGTATTTATTGGCTTTGTAATTGCTTGTTTGGCCTTTTTTGTGTATTTTTCCTTAGTACTTTCTGTGCATGTTGGAAACGTTCTTGTGACCGAGTCGGACCCTGCATTTGTCTCGTACGGTCTTCTCCGTTTCGCTCACGCTGTGTTTGTGCAGTTTTCTATGCTGCGTACGCGTCGGTCGCGGTGTTTTGTGTTACTTTGGCTCGGTTTTGTATGCGTGTCGGTCATACGGCTTGTCCTCCGTTCGACTCGGTCGTGGTTTTCGCGCCTTGCATCGTACTTAGCGGTTTGGAGTTCGCGTGTACGTTTCGGTTGGATTTGTTCCGGGTGCGTGTCGGTCGGTTCGGTTCGCGTGTTTTTCCGTCCGGATTGCTGTTTTCCGTGCGGCTCGGTCGTTCGGCTTGGGTTCAGTACGTGTCGGTCGGATTTTGCACGCCTTGCATCGTACTTGCCGTGTCGGGCACCACAGGTACGTGTCGGTCGGAATAAATTCCGGCTCCGAGTCGGTCGGTGCTTTTTCCGGCCCGAATCGGAATCGACCCCTTTATCTGTATTGGGGAGATACATTTCCTATGGGAATTAATATGGAAATCAATGTTGTGGGACCCCCATTTTTTCTTGGTTCCAGCTTGATGGATCGGTTCTAGGACGGAGCCAAGGTGGCTGAACCTTTTATTGTTGATTCAGCAAACGGTGACAAAGTTATTAATGAAAGAAAAAACACTCTTTCTCTGGAAACTCTAGCCAAAATATAACTACACAGTGGCAACTGCCACAGTGTAATAGTGTGCTTGCGTGTGTGTTGCACTCAGTGGGGCAACTTTACACCATATACAACGACACAATTGATTTTTTTGCTGTGTGGCCATTTCATTTATATGTGTCTTTTGTTGTGCTTGTTTTAGATTTTTGATGCTATGTAATACTGCGCCTTTGTAGTTAGACACATTTTCAATAAGAGAAAGGATTCTCTTAAACTTTTTCTTTTCTCGTCGTTTACCTTCCATGCTGATATACACCCTCAGTGAGATTCTGGGGCAACTGACTTTCACCACACATTCAATTTTCTGCCCATATGTTGTGCTGCTTGAAAACTCTTCTTACAAGTGCGTGCTTTGAAAAGTTGTCCCAAAGGACGGTTTAAAAATTGTGAACATCTTGTAAGAGCGGTCTGTAATCTCTTGAAATGCATTTCACACTGTCATAACAGCAGGACAAATATTTTCAAAGTTGAAAAGAAATGAAAAATTGTTTTCTTTCAAAATCAGGACAGCTGCTACCCTCAAAAACACACACTTAGGATTGGACTACCATAAGTATATCTTCAATATAGTTCGAGCTAAAGCGCGGATGTCGTTGCTATTGTTGCTAGCTATATTTTTCAGGTGAATCATATCAACATGTTCAACTTTTAAACATAGCTCTAGTACAACGTGAGTGCTTTTTCAAAAGAGTTCGCTTGGAAGACAGTCAGACATTCAGGAGCAGATTTAGAAGCCCCTTGCGACAACTTTACGCTGCCGTTGCGTCACTTCTGTGACGCAGCGGTGTCGTAAACAATGCGCCACGTTGTGACATATTTAAAACGTGACGCATCTAGGGAGATGCGTCACATTGTAAAGCCCTGCGCTACATTATACCTGTGTCAGGTATAATGTATGCAGGGTGGGCGTTCCCATGCAGGAAAGCCTCGTAAAAGTGACTGTGTCACTTTTACGACGCCACTGCGTCAAAACCTTGCACCTGCTTGAAGCAGGCGTAAGGAGTGACGCAGCATGTTAGGAATAGGCATTCCTAACCATTGCTGGAGTTGCTTCGTACTTGCGACGGATCACTGACAGAATATCGAGTACCAGAATATTGAGTTACAAAAATATCGGGACATAAATATCGTTGTCAAAAATATCGACCTCCTTTCTTCATAATGGTAAGTACAAAAATATCGAAAAAAAATATTGTTGTTAAAAATATCGAAGTACAAAATTTTGTTTTTTTATATGTATAAAAAATAATGTAAAATAAATTAAATAATAAATGTAACTTTAAAAAAATATTTTGATTTATTTGTAAATTTTAACAATTATAAGTAATAAATTTAATTAAAAATAAATTAAACACATATATAAAATGTAATATATATATATTTACTTAAAAATAATTCATATATAATAATTTTAATTAATTATAAAATGTTACAAATATATTAAAAATTATAAATAAATATATATGTACATACACCTGTAACATAAAAATTATTTAAAAAAATGTATATTATAAATTAAAATATTAAAATATGAAATATTTTTTAAACCTACATTTTACACTACATTGAGTGCAACAGTAGGGAAACTGTTGGATAGCGTAGGGGAAAAAATTACAATTCCCACTCCAGCGAGTGCAACAGTAGGGAAAGTGCTGGACAGCGGAGAGGAATAATTTACTATTCCCACTCCAATGAGTGCAACAGTAGGGAAATTGTTGGATAGCGGAGGGGAATAATTTACTATTCCCACACCAATGAGTGTAACAGTAGGGAAAGTGTTGGATAGCGGAGGGATAAAAATTACTATTCCCACTCCAGCAAGTGCAACAGTAGGGAAAGTGTCGGATAGCGTAGGGGTAAAAATTACTATTCCCACTCCAGTGAGTGCAACAGTAGGAAAAGTGTTGGATAGCGGAGGGGAATAATTTACTATTTCCACTCCAGCAAGTGCAACAGTAGGGAAAGTGTTGGATAGCGGAGGGATAAAAATTACTATTCCCACTCCAGCGAGTCCAACAGTAGGGAAAGTGTTGGGTAGCGAAGGGGTAAAAATTACTATTCCCACTCCAGCGAGTGCAACAGTAGGGAAAGTGCTAGATAGCAAAGAGGAATAATTTACTATTCCCACTCCAATGAGTGCAACAGTAGGGAACGTGTTAGATAGCGGAGGGGATAAAATTACTATTCCCACACCAGTGAGTGCAACAGTAGGGAAAGTGTTGGATAGCGGAGGGGTAAAAATTACTATTCCCACTCCAATGAGTGCAACAGTAGGGAAAGTGTTGGATAGCGGAGGGGAATAATTTACTATTCCCACTCCAATGAGTGCAACAGTAGGGAAAGTGTTGGATAGCGGAGGGGATAAAATTACTATTCCCACTCCTGTAAGTGCAACAGTAGGGAAAGTGTTGGATAGCGGAGGGGTAAAAATTACTATTCCCACTCCAGCGAATGCAACAGTAGGGAAAGTGTTGGATAGCGGAGGGGAATAATTTACTATTCCCACTCCAACAAGTGCAACATTAGGGAAAGTGTTGGATAGCGGAGGGGATAAAATTACTATTCCCACTCCTGTGAGTACAGCAGTAGGGAAAGTGTTGGATAGCGTAGGGGTAAAATTTACTATTCCCACTCCAGCGAGTGCAACAGTAGGGAAAGTGTTGGATAGCGTAGGGGTAAAAATTACTATTCCCACTCCAACAAGTGAAACAGTAGGGAAACTGTTGGATAGTGAAGGTGTGAAAATTACTATTCCCACTCCAGTGAGTGCAACAGTAGGGAAAGTGTTGGATAGTGTAGGGGTATAAATTACTATTCCCACTCCTGTGAATGCAGCAGTAGGGAAAGTGTTGGATAGCGGAGGGGTAAAAATTACTATTCCCACTAAAAAAAATTCAAATTTAAAAGCAAACAAAATATCAACTACAATACAAAATATAATAAAAAACCCAAAAACAAAACATATATAAAAATATAAAAATTTACAAAACATAGAAACATATTATAATGTAGAAAAAATATAAAATTTACATAAAAAGATTACTTTTTTAATGTAACAAAAAATTAACAAACAAATAAATATTTTGGAATAGGAATTAATTTTAATCAAATAAACATTTATTACATGAATGTAATATTTTTTTTCCTACCCTATAACACCACATAATTTACAACACACATCTAAATTAAACAAAAGTGTACCTCCACAATTAACAGAATTAATTATCAATTAAACAATTATTAATAATTAAGAAACACATTTAAAAAGGTAAAAATGAATGTACTAACCAAATGTTACAGCTATAGAAGCTAAATCCCGAAACAAAAAAATAAAGAATTACCAAAAATATTTGTCAATTAATAAATGAATATTAATGATCAAGTAATGATTAATTAATTTAAACTAAATTACTTTTCACCCTCTACCCCAATAAACACCAAAACACACACCTAAAAATATTTACACAATTTCCATAACTAATTTTACATTAATAAATTAATATCAATTAACAACAAATCATTAATTAACAAAAAAAAATGTACTTCCCACCATTTACCACTATAAACCCCACAACGCACACATCAAAATAATTGCATAATTGCCATATTTGAATTTTAAATAATTAATTAGCATTAATTAACAAATAATTAATTAATTATAAATAAATTACCTCCCACCATATTCCCCTATAAATGCCACCACCAATTTCTTAAAACTTGAAACAATTAACATAATTAATTAACAATTAATTAATTAATTATTAACAATTAACAAGCAAAATATAAATAATTATTAATAAATTAATTCACACAATTAACACTATAAAATAAAATTAAATAAATATTATATTAAAAATATTAATAAATGTATTAACATTAAATTACTTCCCACCCTACTCCCCTATCAACCCACAACCCGCTCCTAAAAAAATAACACAATTCACATAATTACCAATTAATTAATAATAATTAACAACCAATTAATAAATAATAAATAATAAATTAATTCCCACAGTTAACAATATAGAATATTAAATAAATAAACATTATTTAATAAAAAATATTAATAAATTAATTATAATTAAATTACCTCCCACCCTATTCCCCTATAAACCCACAACCCGCTCCTAAAAAAAGACACATTTAACACATTTAGGGGCACATTACGATGGCGGGCGGAAGCACAACCGCCGTGCTGGCGGATGCAAAAACCACCAGTTACCGCCGGCACGCAGCAGTCCACACGCCCGCCCAATTACGATGCGAAAAGCAGGCCAAACACCGCCGGCAAGCCAGCAACACCGTCCGCCATCAAAGTGCGCCCGCACACGTAGCGGCGCAGCACAACTGACACACACCGTCCGACGAAACACGTCCCGCCCGGCGCATAAATTACAATGCCGCAAACAAACGGCTCCCACGGCAAAGAGTCACCGCACGTGAAAGAGAGGCGGAAACACGGACGCAGAGCACGGACAACGAAGAAGCGGCACCCCGGGCATGAATCCAGCACTGCAGGCCCTTCCCATGCTTCTGCTGATGCACCACCAAGGACGCAACGTACCGCGGAGACGCAGGTAGGCACACACACAACAAGTGCACGCAAACAGCGCACACAGTGCAAGGGCGGAAAAAGCGGACAACCCCCACCAGCGCGTGCACACTACACATCCACCATTGCATCCACATATGACACACAGGCCAAATCCTAACATCGCGGAACACATGTGTACACACCACCTGGGACTAGGAACCAACCACCCCGTCACGGCCCCAAAGCGCCGATGACGCCGCCACACATGCGCACAACGCAGAGGCCAACCGCAGCGCCATGCATGCGTCGCACACAGACACAGGGACACAACCAAGCAGCACACACATCAGCCCCACCCCGAACGCACATGACACGTGACAGGCCGGCCACAGACATGTCCCCAACGCCCAATTCACGGACAACACCCAACGCCACACAACCGACGCACACATGTCAGTGAAGACACGCAACTGCAGGACACACCCCAGTGTAACAAACATGGCGTAGCACACAGCGGCGGCAACACCAACTAGGAGAAGCAGGGCTCCCTTCGGGAAGAGGAACGCCAGTACCACACTGAAAAACCCATACCACCCTGCACATATGAACAAGACATATGAAACGGAACACCAAAGAGCCCGGGGACCGACAACAGGTGGCCCAAGAATAACATCCACACACAAGGCCCAACGCAGAGCGGAAAGGCAGCCTGCCGCCCACACAAGGGAGAGCAGACAGCACTGAATGACCTTCCATTCCAACTCCGAAACCACAGCCCTACGACAGAAGCCGGTGAATACAGCCATTGTCCAAGAATAGACCAACACAGGCATGCCGAGGAGACCGACCACAGGGCAGATAGCGCATATCACAGAAGCACACAACGGACGGGAAGAAAGAAGAAAACACTCCCCCATGTCGGCCACATGCAAGTTAATTGGAAGGAGTCACACAGCACTGACCTTGAACTGTCTGAGAAGCATGTGGGAAGAGGGCCCGTGTCCTCCAAACAAGCCAACAGAACACAAGTCCTGTCTCCCTACGACTACACAGAGCTCACAGCAACCCCGGAGCGTGCACATTGCAGACTGCACACACAGCCGGAGCACGCCATCTCAACGAACCGCTGCGAAATGGCAACCGCAACACACCTACCCAACTACGCCGAACAGCTCAAGCTGTACAAAACCAACACGATACATACATTGGGATGCGATCTCCTGTCCCTGCTGAACGTAAGTTACCGACTGACTTACCGCATCACATTGTTCAGCTGCGTCATGCCCGTCTTCTACTGTCGGAGGTGTCCCTACCAGCATCCCGCCGAGATATGCCTCTCCAACCCGGCATGTCTGAAGGCGGACCTGCTACCACTACTCCTCCCTCTGGACGCACACGACAGGGCCTGCTCTGCCTATGGGGGCATGGCGTATGTGGCCAACATCGCACCCGCACTGAAATGGAACCACTGTGCCTCCACACGACGGATCATCGAGAACAGCTACATCGAATGTCACCCAGCATGCCCCATCATGGTCCTCCAAGGGACAACCTACGAACAACACCTTGACAGCCACCATCCGCTTCATTGGCTGGCAAACATGTACACCACCAATGACATGGAAGCCCTGCTGGACGGCATCGCATACCTGACAACCTGTAAATACGTCGGACCACAACGCAGGTTCCCCGAGTGACCCATGAAGTCCAACCCCGCACCCATGCTCAGCTTCCGCACGGACTGGCCAGTCACCACCACAACAGCCATACCAAACGACCGGCAACTGTAACCACACCATCAACGACATCGCCATGACATCGGATATGACCAGGACATGCACACTGTTCCCCATCACATCCAGGAACACCGCATGCATCGTGGGAGGCAGTGGCATGGGCTCTGTGTATCGCACCCACATGGACGGAACTGCACGAACAACCAGGACACGACATGGATCCAGCGCACATGGACACACACACCGCTCAGTGGACATGAATAGGTCGCCTGGAGTCTGTGGGTGCTGCACCCCTCCCACCCCCGCCCCGGGAATCCCATACCAGGACCTTTGCATGGACGACAAGTGCATACAACAACAACACGACCCCAGTGACTGTGACATGTCCAGTAACCACCACAGTGCAACAACAAGTGGCACGCCGCTGCATGCACGCAAGCACATGCCCTGATGTCATCTCACATGCACGCGTGCATGAGGAACAACCGCAGCAAACCTGTCACATGGAACTGAGATGGACTGTGCCCATGATGCCGAGCGGTCTGGTAGGCTACATGTATACCGTCTGTGTCAAAGTCCGCAGCTCCGCAGCTATACGTAAATGTACATTAGCACAGCCTTGGCCAAGCAGATGTAACTCGGAAGCCCACATCCCACATGCAACAGCTAATCACATGTAACCCTACACCCTATCCCATTTGTAATCATGCTCAGTATATCCTCAACATGTATCCCGCTGCCAGTAGTGTCCACTATACTGCATCACAGAGGACAGAAGACTCAATATAATGTTTGAAACCAAAACTGTCTCCGCTGACTCATTTCACAAGTACGAATGAGAGAGGATGAGAGTATGTGAAGTACACGGCAGTCGTGACATGACCATGTAGTCCACTGGTATTGGATGTCAACGCAAATGAGTAGCACTACTGTGGAAGACACACATGTGTCGTGTGAAGTCGTATGGACGCAGTGCTCAGGTGGGTGGGTGCGACGGGTAGATGCGCACATGCCAAGTTGGAGCACGCCGTGTTGGGAGGGGTCATGAACAGTACACCACCGCTTCCCTGGGCATTGTGAGAGGACACCTGTCGGGGGGAGTGAACACGTGTGTGCACAGCAGCCGGGCACACGTACAAAGCGGTACCAGGCGCACCTCAGCCCACCCTCTGTGGACAAGCTGGATCCTGTTGTGCGCCCGCCATGCCCCTTGACAAGGCACACACAGCCCCAGTCGACCAGGTGTAACCCCAACATAGTCAATCCGCACAGGCGATACAGGGCACGGGATGGCAGTGGAGCATGGTGTGTGTGAGGTCTCCTCGCGCTCCTCCTGGTCATATCACGCAGGCAATAGAACCTCAACGTCTAGCATGGCACAAGTCAGATGGAAGTGTAGGGGGACGCACCACAGCACGAGCAGCACTGACGTCACGGGAGGTGGCTCGCACCATCCCATCCATTGCCCATCATACCAACCACGACACATGCCATTGCGACTAAGTGCAAGCGCGTGCGCCACCACCCCCGAGCCCTCCCCAGAGAGGCCAAAGAGTGAATGTGTGGGCCAACAGCCACAGACGGACGCGGCCTGGCCGCAAGGGCAGCCACAGCCACTGGGTGTCGCAGGTGGCGGATCCGGAAGGCGAAGACTGTGATGCATAGTCCATGCAGGCCGGGTCTCCATTTGGGGCACCACGCAGGTGGACGGTGTCCCGCCACACATCATACCCTGAGACAGCCCACTCGTGCAACTGGACCCACACATACACTCCTTGCCCTCTCTGGTGCGAGCTTGGGGCTGCCTGTGCAAGCGCTAGCCTCGCAGGTGAGCATGCATATTGGGGGGGCGAGGGGAGGACATGAGGGCTGGGGCGAAGATGACTGTATCACTGTCAGTTAGTACAAGGGATGACCCAGATGTGGAAAGGAAGAGACGTGTCCCGTGTGTACTGCAACTAGTCGCCAATCCAACTACCCCCCATGTCCGGAATGTAAGCCCGCACCTAGGCCCGCCCATCCGCCACATCGAACATACCACCAGCACGACAACCTTCCCATTCGAAACACTGACTGGGGGTGGCGACCAGTGAACAATCATGTGTAGCCTACCCACGCGTACATGTGGGCCCTCCATGATCCATGTCACCTGCGGCAAAGACATGACATGCGCAATGAGGGAAGTGAGGAGAGCTGTCCGCCCCACGCGCAGAAGGTGCATCAGCTCCACAGACCCAGCAGCGAGTCCAGCAGGGGTCACATGTGCAGGGGCAGCTGTGCCTGGTGTGAAGGCACATGCATATAGACAGCACATCGACCAATGTGTAGTCTGCTCACATCCACAGTCCATCATCATGCGGACATAGGAATTGAACACAGGGCAACACATCTTAGTTGGTGCACCCACCGTGACCAACAATGCGCAATCATCGACGTACCCGCCCTGTGCATGGCCCCCCACCCAACGGAGGCACATCCAGTGCCACCATCCCACACACACAAGCCTTCCACGGAACATGCTGTGTCCAATGGTCAGTACAGAGTCAGCGCCCATCTGGTGGATCCTGAACAGGAGACACATGCACACACATGCCAGCTCCCACTATGTACGTCTGCCACCTGGCACGTGCAATGTAACCTCTCACCTGTGACGTGTGACTGCAAGCACACAGCCGTCTTGGCATGGGGCTGTCAATGTGGACACCAGTCAATGTTTCGGGAGCTGTGATCCGTACAGTGCTGTACATAGGGTGCAGTGCTGACACCTACTACTGTCTCATATCCCCTCGTGCCACAGGTCCCACTTGTATTGGCCGCTCAGCCCGTGCCCACATCGTCGTCGCCGTGTGCCATACTCATCCAGCCTCGGAAGCAGTTCCATGCTCAGCAGACATTCATGTTGCCGTGGCGTTGCCGCTTGACGAATATGCAGTCAGTCCCCATCAGCACGCCCCGCAAGTCATTGGGGCCTAGATCCCCATGTGCATGCACATGGCAGTGGTATGTCTCACTTGCCATTGCCATTGTTGGGAGACCTGTGTAAGTGTATTGTGGCCGTGCCGTCCCAGCTTGACAGCTGGGCTGTGGCTCATGTGCTTGCTCAGTCATGTCAGTGATGTGTATGCGAAATTGCTATGTGCCGTGTTGCTTTGACATGTGTCCTCTGCCATTTAACCCAGGCGGAGACCGAACATTGACCGCCCATACCAATTGCTGGCGGACATGGACGATACAGAGGTAATCAGGAAGTTTCGGCTGGACAGGCCAACTCTGCATCGACTGTGTGCCATGTTAGAGCCCCATCTCCGTCCCCGCAGGGTGTATCCGACTGCTGTCACCCCCACGGCTAAGGTGATGGCCGCCATGCATTTCTTCGCCACTGGGTCATTCCAGCACACAGTGGGCAGTGGAGGAGGGATGTCCCAGCCCATGTTCAGCAAGGTGCTGAGGGATGTACTGGCAGCCATGATGCTGTACCGAAACAGGTACATCAGATTCCCCAGGGCTCGTGAATTGGCGGCAGTGAAGGGTGCATTCTATGCCCTTGGCAGAATCCCACACGTCGTGGGAGCCATTGACTGCACACATGTTGGCCTTGTTCCACCACAGGCCACTGAGCACCTGTACCGCAACAGGAAGCACACGCACTCCCTGAATGTGCAAGTGGTGTGCCTTGCGGACATGGTGATCACCCACGTGTGTGCCAAGTTTCCAGGCTCGGCACATGACGCACACATAATGCGCAACAGCATCTTGCCACGACTGATGGCCAATCTGCAACAGGATCGTGGCTGTATTGTCGGTGAGTATGTGGAGTGGTGTAGCGTGCTGGTTGTGCGATGCTGTCCCCTGTCCAGTTGGAATAGCAACGGTTCTCTGTGTCCCTCACACCCAGGTGACTCTGCGTATCCGAATGGGGCATGGCTGCTCAGTCCATTGAGGAATCCTCGCACCCCAGCAGACGATCGATACAATGAGGCACATGGGAGGACCAGACGTGTGGTCGAGCGTACCTTTGGCCTCCTCAAGTCCAGGTTCAGGTGCCTGGACCGCACCGGGGGTGCACTGGCGTACTCCCCACAGAAGGTGTGCCAGATAGTGGTGGCGTGCTGCATGCTGCACAATCTGGCCATTCGGAAGCAGATCCCCCTCATTGTGGATGACGGAGATCAACCAGGGCCCCAGCCCGCAGACCAGGACAGCTCGAGTGAGGTGGACAGCGGAGAGGAGGAAGCTGGGAATGTGCGCCAGCAGCTCATCGCCCGCTACTTCACTTGACGGTGAGTGTCCATGTACGACGGATGATGTGTCTGTATCTGTGCAGGTGTGTGTGTGCTGTGTCAGGGTGGCCGTATGTTCACTGCGTGCAGTGTGTCAACGCTCCATGGCCAGGGTAGTATGCCACTGTTGGTGACTGTGGCATTGTGCCCTATTGCTCTGTGCGATGTGTGTACATTGCTTGTAGTTGTTGACATGTACTGTGTGATGGGTGTGTGACACACTCATTGAATGTGCTCCTGTTCTGTCTCCCACCCCTAGGTCCCTACAGGCCCTCCGGATTCCATTGCCATGCCACGCATCAGGTGCCTTTCCGCCCAAGGTGGCCGTTGTATTCCGTACAAATAAAACACAGGGCACAAACAGCAGTTAGTGAAAAAGGTGCATTTATTACAAACTGTGACATGTGATTGTGTGTAAGGTGATGACAAAAGTGGTGCGTGCAGTGACAATGAGCTGTCGGTCATGGCTGCGTGATGATCAGGGTGTACCCACTGGTTCTATGTCCATAGTCCAACACACACATGCCATCCAGCTGGCTGTGTGGAGTGGGATCGTAGAGCAAGTCAATGCAGTGGCTGGTCAAGGAAGGCTGGCGGAAGGCTGGCTGGCTGCCTCACTTGCGACTGGAGCGTGCGAAGTCCTCCCGGGAGATCTGTTTCCTCTTCGGACGGCCCCTTCCACGTTTGGGAGGGGGGTGTGTGGTGGCGACCTGCTGGTGGTGGGTGAGGTGTGCTCACTGGCTGTGGACGCAGGGGAAGTGGACACTGCTGCCCGACCCTGCGCCCTAGCAGGTGGTGGCGGAGGTGGTGTTGCTGGCCTTGCCTGTGACCCCACCGCCACCACCAGCTGGCCCATGAGGTCCACGAGTTGGTCCATACGGGACACGAATTGGCCCATATGGGCGTCCATGGACCTCAGCACCCCCAGCACCTCCCGCGTGTCAGTAGCAGACCTGGCCCATTGTCCTTGGGCCTCTTCATAGGCCCCAAGGACTCTGGCCATTTGAGGCAGGGCATGGCTCCCAGGGGAGGCTGGCGTTTCCCTGACCCTGCTCCTCCTACCAGTCCTGCTGCCACCGGCCTGCCCACTAGCCACATTGCACACCACGGTCCTCGCTGTGGCTCCCAGGGTGGATCCAGTCGGCCGGGCCACCACCTGCGCTGGGGCTGGTGCCAGCGAAGACGTGGTGGTGGTGGAGGCGGTGGTGGTCGGTGCGGCGATGGTGGCGGTTGCGGCAGTGGTAGTGGCCGCAATGACCGTGGGTGTGGCCGCAACGACAGTGGCAGCAGGGGACTGGGACTGTTCAGCATCCCTGGATGATGGGTTGGTGGGTAGGAGGGGTCCTGGGGAGCGGCTGGGCCCTGCCACGCCAGATGGGCCAGCTTGGTGGTCCGTGTCCGAAGAGGAGGACAGATCCTCCAGATCCGTGTGTCCTCGTTGGGGGCTTGTGGGCTGGCTGTGCTGGCTGCTGTCTCCATCCCCAGCATCCGGCAGTTCGTCACCTGTGGAGAGAATGAGATTTGTTATTGTGTTGCACCTGGCGAAGTATGTATTAGTCGTCTGACATTGGCAGTTCGTGCAATCTCGTACATGGGTTTCCCGGAGGCGAGTGTGTGGCTGTGGCATCTGTAGTTGTGTGTGCTAGGCAATGGGACTGTGTGCTGTGCACATGTGGCATGGGACGGATTGGCCATGCCGATGGGTGTGTTGCTGTGCCCCTACTCATTGTGACTCTGGTGTATGCGGGCTCCTGGCCCATCCTGGGTCTGGTTTGTACTTTGCTTTTGGAGTTCATATGGAACGCTTAGGAACGCATATGGCAACATGGGGGCCATGCCCCAGATTCGCATTTGGGAGGGGATATGCTTTTGGGGTTCAAATGGAACGCTTTAGGAACGCATATGGCAACATGGGGGCCATGCCCCAGATTCGCATTTGGGAGGGGATATGCTTTTGGGGTTCAAATGGAACGCTTAGGAACGCATATGGCTACATGGGGGCCATGCCCCAGATTCGCATTTGGGAGGGGATATGCTTTTGGGGTTCAAATGGAACGCTTAGGAACGCATATGGCAACATGGGGGCCATGCCCCAGATTCGCATTTGGGAGGGGATATGCTTTTGGGGTTCAAATGGAACGCTTAGGAACGCATATGGCTACATGGGGGCCATGCCCCAGATTCGCATTTGGGAGGGGATATGCTTTTGGGGTACATGCTGTGAGCCATGGGTGCCGAACGTGACATGTGTTGTGGCAGCATGACAGTGCATGGTCTGAGGTGTGTGCATGCCTGACATGCCCTGCATATTTGCTGTCTGTTGTGATTACTGGACATGGCATTGGACGCATCGTTATGAGTGAGTGATAGTTGTGTGCCAGCCAACGTATTGCAGTTGTCCCATCTCCTTGGTGTGCGTGCTGCCCTGTGCCATGTGCATCACTGCAGTGCTCGGGGGGGTGTGGCCCATGTTGTGTGTTGTTGCTCACAGTGTGTCGTGCGCTTAATTGACTTCTGGCACATGGTTGGTCATGGGCATGTGTCTTAGCGTGACTGCTGTATGTGTGGCAGCTGTGCGGATGACATGCCTTTCATGAGACTGGGGCTGACGGATGGGATGGATGGTATGTTGTATGTGCATGGTGTGTCTGTGAGTTTGATGGGTTCAGTGGTGTTCGTGTGCATTTATGTTGTTCCGCTCTGTTGCGTCTAGTGTTGTTTGTCTTACATAGGCGTAGTTGTGGGGTGTGGGGTTGACAGGCAGTGGGGGCTACATGGCCAGGACTTCAATGGTGTTTCGGTTGTGTGTGATGAGTTGCACAGTGGCTGCCGTGTGGGACTATATTCAGTGTGGCTTGTGCATGCAGACGTGGCTCCTTGGGTGTTGCTATGTCTGTGATGGGTCATGTGGGGTGTGAGTCTGTTGTTCATGTCCGTGTGCACATTGTTCACTTGTTCGTGACGGTGGGCGGTGCTGCGTGTTCGTCTGCTACGTGACATGTCCCATGTGTTGGTGGTGTTATGGTCCTCATGCCTCCAGTAATCCAGCCCTGTCCAGTTTCCCACCTGCAAGTTGTTCGTGCGTGCACTGTACTGGATGCCACATGGCTCTAAGCGGGGGTGCTCCATGTTGCAGGTCTGTGGGGGTGGGGGGTGTTGTGGGTCGTGGGGGTGGCTGTACACCCACTGACACCGATTGCTGTGGACCGTGATGTCTGCCTTTCGGCTGTCGTTGTGCACTGCGGTGGCTGACACGTGGCTGTGGGGTGTGGGGGATGCTCCTCCTTGCTGTGCTGTGGGACTGGGGCCTGGTGTGTGTTGTACTTGGGCTGTCCACCGTCCCACCCACTGCACTTTGTGTTCCTGCCACTTACCTGTTACTTGTCGGTTAGTGCAGCTGTGGCGGACACATGGGTGTGGTGGGTGCTCGTTGTGGCGCTTCTGGCATATTTGGGGACCTGTTGGTGGTTACGTGGCTGGCTTAGTGTACACATGTCCCCACGCATCTTACAGTTGTTCGGTTTGGGCTGTGTGTGGTAGTGTCTGTTGCATGTGTGTGTGATGTGTTGTGTATTGTGTGCTGGACATGGGGGTGTTTGTCCCTGGGAGCTGTGGCATGGTAGTTGCGCATGTGAGTACATAGCGGTGTGCTGGTATACATTAGTTTGTACTTACCAGCCTCCACTCCCTCTGCTATTCCGGCGAGGATCTCCGGATGGATTACGACTCGCACCTTCTCCTCCCACGCTTTGAAGGTCTTAAAGAGCGCGGGATTCCCTCCGCCAGTGACGGCAGCCAGCTCTCTGTTTTTGCCCTCCTTCTTCTTGACCAGGCTCTTTACGTCATTCCAACGTTTGTTAATCTCGACTCTGTTTCTGGGCAGGGTCCCGACTGCATTGACCTGGTCTACGATCCGGTTCCACATTCTGTTTCTGGTGGCTAGTGGTGTGTGCTGGACCATGTTCCCATAGATTTGTGGGTACACCTTGATGATCTCGTCGACCATGACCGTCAGCTCCATGGGCGTGAACTTGGGCATCCTTTGTGGTGCCATGGTGTTTGTGGTGCTGGTGCGGTGTGTGTTGTGTAATGTGCAGGGGGTTTGTGGTGCCGGGTGTGGTGGTGGTGGTGGTGGTGGTGGTGGTGGTGGTGTTTGGTGGTGGTGGTGGTGGTGGTGGTGGTGGTAGTGATGTGTGCGTTTCTGTGGTGTGCTGCTGTCCTTGCTGTGTCACTGTGTCCTCTCCTCTCCTCTCTGGTTTGCAATGTAGCAAGGGGTTGTAGTCTGTGGGAGTGCTGCTTTTGTACTCACCTATGTGGGTGTGTCCTCATGGTCTGTTGTTTTCAGGTGTGTTGTGTCTGGGGTTCTGGCCTTTGTATTTTTTGTTTGTCCGGGGGTGTTTTCGGGATGTGTACTGTGCTTGTGTATTTGTGCGTGCCTTGCTGTGTGGACTTGTTGGCCATGTTGTGTGCTATTGGTTTTGTGTGCGGATGGTTTCTGTGCAGGTACGTTGGCGCCATGGCTTCTGCCGTGTCGATTCTCATCGGCGTTGTTTGCGCTGGCGGGCGGTTTATTTGTGGTTTTTCCGCGCTCATGGCGGTGCGATCGTAATTTCACGTGCGGTGTGTCGGCCGTGTGGGCGGGCGGTTTTGTGTTGTCGTGCGTGTTTCCGTCCGTGGCGGGCGGTTTGACTCCGACTCGGACGATGGCGGGCGGTATTTTGTGTGATTTTTCGCCGATGGCGGTTTTCGGTTTGTGTAATCATAATGGCGTGGTCGGTGTTCAGGCGGTGTGTGCGGGCGGATTTTTGCCGCTTCCATGCCTGGCGGATTTATTTACGCCGGGTATCGTAATGTGCCCCTAAGCAATTAATGAATGAATAAAAATTAACAGCCAATTATTAATCAATTAATAATAAATTAATTCCCACAATTAACACTATAAAATCAAAATTAAATAAATACTAATAAATAAAAATTAATATTCAATTTATTATAATTAAATTACTTCCCACCCTATTCCCCTATAAACCCACAACCCACTACGGAATTAAAACAAAAATGTACTTAAAATAAAATTAATAACTTCTAAAAATTTAACACATATATTAAAAAACAAATGCAATACTTAGACAAAAAAATAGAGCACATACATTTAAAATACATACTAAAATACATAACACTAACTAAAAAAACGATATTTTTAACAACTATATTTTTGCAAACGATATTAATGACTTCGATATTTTTGAAAATGATATTTCTTACCTTAAACTCGATATTCTTGACCACGATATTCTTGCAGTCGATATTTCTGTATCTCGATATTAGTGCAAGTCGACATTTCCAACTCGATATTCTGACTCTTTACCACTTGCGATACGACTCCAGCAATGCGCTGCCCTTACGCCGACAAGATGCGTCATGCATCTGTCTATCCTTGCGCCACAGTGCGCCGCATTGTAATTGCGGCGCATCCATGGTGGCACAAGGTTTTTTTTTCATGTCGCAATTGAACTGACGCATCCCTGCTAATATGCAGGGATGCGCCAGTTCTTGTAAATCTGCCCCTCAGTATTCAGAACAACATGACATTCATTCCAGAGTTCAAGATAGGTTTACTGGCAGAGTTGTGAGTTTATGGCATTTCTTTTTGCAGTAGTGGTTGGGTGGGGGTTGGCCATGCTTGCAGTTGTACTTTTGCAGTATAAGAAGGTGCATGTGTGCAGATGGGTGTCAGACTATGGGTTTATTACCAATGGTTGGGATGTTGCGGGTGTGTGCATGTAGGCACGTACTGCTCCCTTGATTTGCACCCTCTCTTGTTTTTAAGGATCATTATAATGTATGCTCTGTTATTAACACACTTTTCTTTGCACATGTTTCTGTGTCTATTTTCCTTTTCTTTTGTGAATCATCCAGTGATTCCCATAAAAACACCAGGATTAGATACTGTGTGCCTGATTCACAAACTGCACTTTTGAGTAAGTTTACACATTAGAGCAAGTTTACTACTTTTCAGTAATCATTAACTGCAATTTTGTAGTAACTTACACTGCAATACACATAGCTAACCACTGGTACTTCAGCACACTCCCATAGAAAATAAAGGGGGTAGGGTTTTAAAATAGAATGCCATAGGAAATAATGTTACATTAAATTAAGTTTTTTAAATAGTTAAATATATAAATAAATACAAGTTAATGTTAAAGTAATATAAAATAGATTATATTTATTTTAAATACATACTATGTATTATAATATATATTTTTTATTATTTTTTAACTAGTTTAAATAATTTATTTAACATTATTTCCTACGGAATTATATTTTAAGTCCCTACCTCCATTATTTTCTATGGGAGGGTGCTGCAGTACCAGTGGTTGGTCATGCCCTGGACTTAGAACAAAAGCATACGTTTCTACAAAAAAGCAGTTTGTGAATACCAAAAAGTAATAATTTACTAAAAAATTTAAATGTATTCAAAAGTGTAAGTTACTTTTGTGTATCTGGGCTATTTGATAACCCTGGCATGAGTATGCAGAGGGATTGACATACATAAAAAATATCACATCATTTTACAATAAAGCTTTTCTGTGCCACAAATGTTTGTATTTTGAATTGCTAAAATTAACAATCCTTGCCACTATTTCCTGCAGTCTTACAATACTTAAGGACGCCATCAACAATCTGCTGTGCTTCATATCTGTCCCCCTGGAGCTTATACTGTACAAAATGTCAACCAATACAAAGCTCTTATGTGCACCAAAATACTACAGCAGTAGAGGCACAGTTGGCATATCCCAACCGCCCCTTGGCAAAGCTGTTTGAATGTTACAGATGGTCTCAAATCCCATGTTGTACACCACATCAACTTTCCCCAGACACATCAGAAAAGTGGATGGACACAGAAGTCTGCAACATCATTGACTACCCCCTTGCTATCGGAGCCATCAAAACTCCACAGTCACCTTGTTCTCTATTACAACTGCAAAAGGTACATCTGTATATTCCAACTGTCTCATGGGTTCTTGGTATAATACTAATATCCTAGGTATAAGTAGAGTCTTGCTACAAATAACCCAAATACAGAGCCTGAGGTCAGAGGAATGCATCTCTGCTGTACCCAGGAAGGCTGCCAAGGATCCTTGCTCCAACAGTGTGACAGCAGGATATAACAGATCCTCCTAGAAACTAGCCAGCACTTGTACTCTCAATTTCATTATCCAGGCCCCAAACCTAACATTCTACAGACACTTAGCATCACACATTTCCTTTGACATTCCATATTGAACTACCAGCAATGTATCCCTCACTCAGGTATTGCCCTTTGCTGTTCACCGTCTATTTATTTTGATTTCCCTCTCTATGATCCACTGAGACTCTTGCACAGGTACCCAGCCCTTATGTTCAGTTGGCTACAGACCGATGACCACAGTAAGAGACAGCATTCAGCACCCTCCCTATCTGTGACAATTGTATCATGCCATGTCTGGGCTTTATACGTTTTCCTTTGGCAAGCCTCTCCGCTGTCACCCTTTGTGCCTTCATCCTTGTTCAGCACTGGTCTTTAGCTTCACACCTCCTCTGGGCATAGTCATTATACAGATAAGTCTGCAAAGTCTGTGGCATGCCTATCCCAAGCCCTTCCCTGACATTCTTTGACCTGGAACTGAGTGTCATCTCAATTAGATTACCGCCTATGGCTACCTCATGCATGTCACCCTGCATCATGTCCTTCTATCTGACCTAACATGAGCATTGCCCCGTGTTAATTTTGGCTTCTTTGGCGTGGATTCCCCTGACTTTTTGCCTCTACCTCCTGAATTTTTGATGCTGCGCTGGGTTTCGTTTTTGCTGGCTTAGATGCTTTGGGCACTTTGCCACTGCTGATCAGTGTCAAAGTGCAAGTGCTCCCTGTGTAAATTGTGATTACAATTGGTTCTCCCTTATTGGCATATTTGATTCACTGATAAGTCCCTAGTAAAGTGCACTCAAGTGTGCCAGGGTCTGTAAATCAAATGCTACTAGTGGACCTGCAGCACTGATTGTGCCACCCACATGAGTAGCCCTGAAAAGGTATCTCAGGCCTGCCACTGCAGTGTCTGTGCGCAGTTGTTAACTGCCATGTCGACTTGGCAAGTGCACCCACTTGCCAGGTCCTAACCTTCCCTTTTCTTACCTGTAAGACACCTCTATGGTAGGCCCAAGGTACCCCCCTGGGCAGGGTGCAGTGTATGTGAAAGGTAGGACATCTACTGGTGTGTGTGACATGTCCTGATCGTTTTTCACTATTGAAAGGCTATCTTGCCCCACAGGATAGAATGGGAAATACTTTGCAACATCTTACAAGTATAACTTCCCATTGAGACAAGATAGAGAAATAAAGTTTAGGCTCTCTGAACTCAAACTTTAATAACACATCTTTTAGTAAAGATGTTTTTTAAATTCTGTGTTTGAAAATGCCACATTTTGAAAGTTGGAATTTTTCTTGTCTAACCATTCTGTGTGCCTCTGCCTGTTTGTGTATTGACTGTCTGGTTTTGGAGTGACAGGGGCTGGGGATGTGCATGCACTGTAGACAGCTACTGAGGGCTTTGAGGTCTGCCTGGCCCTTCCTGGATGACTCAAAGCTGGGCTGGATAGACCCTGGCTGAATTTAGAGTAGTCGGAGGAGATTTCCTTGCACCTGAACAGGGCCTGTCTCCCTTGCACAATGCTGTCTACACCCCCTGCGGTCACACTGCACCAGTGAGGACAGAATTGGTTTGGACTGGGCTCAGAGCCCCTTGCACAAAGAGAACAAAGACATTTTGGGGTATAAGTATTAGACCAAAAAAACCCTGAACTTTAGACTACTTCTGGAATCAAGAGGAACCTTTGCCAAGGAGAAGAGCTGGAGAAACTGGAGGAGGAGTACTGCCCCTTTGCTGTGTGCTGTGTGGGGTTGGCCTGCAGTAGCTGTTTCTGCCAAGGAAAGGACAAGGACTTTGCTGTGTGCTGTGTCCCCCTGCTCAAGGAAGATCTTCAAGGGCTTGAGTAGAGTTTGCCTCCTGTTCTGAAATCTCAGGGACCCCTAGACTTCACCGCCAGCTCCACTGAACTTTCTTATAATAACTTCACAAAAAAGGTAGTAGTGGTTCCCAAAAGGGAATTTACCGCACATCAAACAATGTCACATCATTATTAGAGCCGATACTGTGTGAAAATATCTAAATTCGAGCGAGGTGCTATGTAGGTTCGGCCCCTTACTACCAGAAGGTGCTAATTGCACATTAGATAACTAATGTGCTACAAACATTACACATATTAGAACCTTTTTTGCAGCACTCTCTTTGGAGTAAACCAAAGGACCATTTAATCCTAGGTATAATAGCAGTATGAATACAATTGTCCACAATATACCCAATTCAAAGCAGAGATCCCAAGTTGATATTTTCTCTTCTCATAACAGAAATAATTATTAAAAGTCCAGAATGTTCGTTGTTTCCATTGTTGATTTATTATTTGTATAGTCCAGCAAACATCAGCCGACACGTGTTTCGTCTTAATCACAAGACTTTTTCAAGGCTGGAATAAGAATAATATACATTGTCTGGATATATGTCACATGATAAAAATGGGAACAATTTGGCTTATTTTTCATATACTTATTCTCCAAAGAAACAGCCAGATAGCTCATAGCGTGAAGAGTTAATTCTGAAAGAGATATATTTGGAAATCAAGTACAGTGAGTGATGATATACTTAGAACCAAACGAAAAAAGCCAAACAGAAAGATTCAGTGTAGAAAAAGATTTTTAATAATTATTTCTGTTATGAGAAGAGAAAATATCAACTTGGGATCTCTGCTTTGAATTGGGCATATTGTGGACCACTGAACTTTCTTGCTTGGAGTTCTGACCTGCCAAGTGGTGCCTGTGATTGTATTTCTCCTCTGGAGGTTGTTCCTGCTGTTGGGAGCTTGAAAAGCAACGCAACTACAAGAAAATCGACGCATCGCTCTTCTTGCGGCTGCTTTTCCGATGCAGCACCACTTTGTGAGTAGAATCTTCACGCATCGCCGCACAGCTGCTGAAACCGACGCAGCACCTGTAGCCGCTGCAAGAACTGACGTATCGAGGGATCGCGGCTGAAGAAACCGACGCATACCGGATGTCCATGCATTGTACCTGTGTGGCAAGTTTTCCCGACGCATCACCCGCGGACCAGACCCATCTCGGAATTGACGCATCACTTCTCCTGCATGCAGCAGAACTATGGCATCGCCTCCCCATGGTCTCAGAAACTGACGCATCTCTTTGTTTTTCGATGCTTCCCATTTCTGCAGCTGTTTGGCCTTGTGAATTTTGTCGCAACTACAGGTACTTTGAGACAAATCACGCATCCATAGTTTTCGATGGGCCAAGTTGTTTGAAACCTTTTTAAAGTCCTATTCTTATTACATGTATGTTGGACTTTTTTCGTTTTGGTCTTGTTTAGTTTAGATAAAGATAATTTATTTTTCTAAACTGGTGTGGTGTTATCACTGTATTACTGTGTGTTTTGAGTACAAATACTTTACACATTGCCTTTGGGATGTTTGTCTGCTCGTGCCAAGCTACCCAGGGGTGAGCAGGGGTTATCTAAAGTGTGTATCCCCCTTACCCTGATTAGAAGCAAGGGTCCCTATTTAGACAAAGGTACCTACCTCTGCCAACTAGAGACCCCCATTTCCAACACCCCCTCATCCCTCCCCTGACACTACCTTCCCTTGCTGATATTGTGGCTCATAGAACAATAGATCTGATCAATGATCTTGAGTTTGACTTTTGGTCCCTCATACATCGAAACTCTGATTGTGGAAAAAGAGCCAAATGTTTGAGACTCCAAGGTGCTATGTACAAGTGACCAGAATTACAGTCATTATTGTATGGGGAATGTGCAAGTGTACAGCATTACTTCTCAATGAAGCTTGGAACTTTGTCCAAGATGCATGTTGATGTAATCCAGAATAATAGATCTGGTGCTGTTCTGTGGTCAGGGCTGATTAGTTGCAAATTTGGTGAGGTAGAGCAAGAGTAACCTGCATTTCTAGCTGCTCCATGGTAGTAGGCTGTAGCTGACGGTTGGCTACGTCACTACAGGATGATTCTGAAAGCGTAAGGGGTGAGAAGGTCAGTTTTGTAAACAATTCTGCCTTACATTAGAAATACATTAAGAACTACAGGAGAAAAACCTATAAACCCAGTTGAGACTTGGGTGAATTCAGTAACAAACAACAATGTCTCAACAGGTATTGAGTCTAGACAGATTGACAAACTGTAAAATCAATTACAAAGGAACACAAACAGAGAGAAAGCAATTACTTTTTGAAAATGCGGTCTGTATTAGTATTTTCAAAGGAACAATTGCATTAGTTATAACAGCACTAACATATAGTTGATTAGTGTAATCCACAGAATAGTGCAATGAAACCATAACTAATATAGAACATGTTAAGAACCAAAGGACGCCATGATGCATGCTGAGTAGTCGATGGCGTTTCGACCCTTTCAAATTAAAATCATCACCAGGACAGGATTACACTTTAATCAGACAGTGCTCTGATTAAAGAAACAGTACTGCAGTCATGAAGAAAACAATACATTGTTTGTATCAATCAACTTGAAAGTACGTCCCAGAGTGCGTTAAGGAGTGCACCTTACAGGTGAACTTGCACAAAGGTGCAACTGTTTCAAAATTCCAAGTTATTTAATGGGGGCATATAGTCAGTTCATCATGAGAGGTTACGATCTCTGTCAATTTTGGCTACTGATAACAGCTCTGAAAAGACGATATCGGCACTGGAGCTATTCAAATTGAAAGCTGCTCCATGGTGTGACTCCTGCACCAAGGCGTGCAGGTTGTTGCGACAATTTATGTCCTTCTCTTTCTGACCATTTGCCTTTTCTTCTTGTTAGCTTTCACTTTCAAAATGGGAATTTGATTCAGAGAACTATCTAAGTTGCCCACCTCCCTCAACGAACTTTCCTATTACTAATTAATTATATTAGTTACTAGAATGATGATTTCACAAAACCTATCTGAGGAGCTCAACTCCTTTAATGAGATAATCAAAAACATAATATGTGATTTGGCCACAAGTGCAAAGTGCCCAGATATGCCTGTAGAGTTTTGTACTCTCCGCCGAGAGGGAATTCCAGTTATTGATGTTTTATCAAACACAAATTCTAACATGAACACTCAACAGGACTGGGTCTTAAATGAACATGCTACTGCAATATGGACATTTATCACTAAACTCATCAAATTTAAACCTTCAAAGAAGAACTGGTGATCCCATTATTTTAAAACACAGTAATGCAGGTATGACTAACTTTTAGCCGCTGCTGCTGCCAGGGGACTCCAAACCCCACAAGCCACTGCCCACCGGTCTCCCAGGAGGGAGGAGCTGCCACAGCGCTAAAAGCGCCACAGTTATCCCGCAGCGCAGGACGCCGTACTTTCTGCCGCTGCTGCTGCCAGGAGACTCAAACCCCACAAGCCACTGTCCACCGGGCTCCCAGGAGGGAGGAGCTGCCAAAGTTATCCCGCGGCGCAGGATGCCGTACTTTCTGCCGCTGCCAGGGGACTCCAAACCCCACAAGCCACTGCCCACCGGTCTCCCCGGAGGGAGGAGCTGCCACAGCGCTAAAAGCGCCACAGTTATCCCGCTGCATGGGATGCGCGCGGGCCGTGCTCGGGCAAAGCCCGGGCCAAGGGCGGGCCTGTCCTGCACCCGTCAGCGCCCGGAGGAGGCTGGGCTACCCCCCTGAAATCTGCAGTTTGAGGACTTGGACTGTCTTTCCGCTAAGGTACTGCACACCATCGTTTGTCTAATATGCACATTGCCCCCTATTGTTAAATTGTACTCACCTCTCACTGCAGTATTGACTTGTCGACATGGGGAAAAGGAAAGTGACTGAGGGCGGGTCGGGAGGCACAGTAAAGAAAAAAACAAAGAAACAGTCCCAGAACTCAAGCCCTGAACTCGGAGGGAAAGGGCGCATGGGGTGAATGTCCTAGATCGCATTGATAATATTATCGCAGACTTCGAGGGCCTGCTTGCGACCCCTGCACCATCTACCTACACTCCTGCCCCCACCCATATGGCCTCTCAAGTACACACTTCTGTTGGGCCTACTAACACAGGGTACGGGAATATACCAAGCTTATTTAAAAAAGTGGCCAGTAAGACACACCCAATGACAGGCCCGAAAGCCGCAAAAGAGCCCCCCGTAGGCCTTTCAGTGAAGCCTGCACGTCCGAACACGTCATGTTAGCTGATCTCCTCCTGAGTAATCGCTTTGCACTTCTTGCAGAGCAATCCTCCACTAACGATGCACATATACCCATAACAGAATTGGAACCCATGAGCACAGTAGATAATAGGCTCAATACGAGCTCCTCTCAGGGTGAAAGGTCGGCAGCTAGCGAACCCTCACCCTCTAACTTAGATATACAGAGGGAAATAGTCGCCCTAAAAGGTACAATTTAGACTTTGACGGCCTTAATGACAAGGTTGTACCTTGAACCAGAAGAATGTAGCAGATCCGAGTGCTCTCCACCTGTGCCCACTTCAAATATTAACACCAATCTAATGCTGAGTTCTGCCACCCCCCACTCCATGCAAACCCATTATAATGCTTTGAATACTAATCCTGTATCTCCGTTTGGCTCTACTGGCCGCAATGATATGGCTCCTAGCACTCTAACAACCGTACATGGCAGATACCAGGAGGGATCAGGGTGGGAATACAGGGGCACTCCTCGGGGCCCAGTGGGACTAGGGATGTTGGCAGAGCAAGCACCACTGCGATCGAACACAGGCTGTAGTATGGCGCCTCTACTTTGCCATCCGCTACATTCCACCCATACTGCTCCCCTGTCTACAACTATTTACATGACCAATGTTCCTAAGGTTGACTGCAATAGCACTAAACGCGAGAACGGTGAAGCCTTAAAAAATAAAGGCATTGATTGGATGAGGCACATATGGGATGCAGATCTATAATAAGGGACGGTATTGTGCGGGTAAAAAGATGCGTCTTAAACCACAGCACTGTTGACGCAATTGAGCTTACTCTAGCCAGTGAACATCTAGTGCATAACTTAGTAGCCCTGGAAGCCAGAACCTGCACACCACCTGCCACAAACATCCAACTGAAATTGAACATTCCTAGCTTGACCGAACCCGCTAAAGCTGCTCTATTGCCCCTTAGGGACTCTCCTCTTTCGACTCTGTCCCAGAATGACTGGCTACTCCTAGAGCTCACTCAGGAACCTGTGCTCCTTTCTAATGCAGATAGTGATTTTACCTCTTCTACATTGCACATTCAACAGGAGGGCTCTTCCCAAGGCAATGAGCCAATGATATTTAAATCACAGCCTGCATCAGCCACAGTCTTAAATTCACTAATGGGAGAGCATTCGTAGGCCAGAGACACAGATATATCTACCCACCCACCAACCCACGTGACTGAATCAACTGTCTTACACCCTCCCCAGACTCCTTCCCCGATGATAGACATCAGGAAGTTGAAAATAGTGTCATGGAACGTGGCGGGCATAAGTGGGAAGCTTGATCTCCCCTTTTGGCTCGAGCTCATTAAACAACATGAGATTTGCATGTTACAGGAAACTTGGAGCCTGATCCCTACATTCATTCCGTGGTTTATGACATTTCATAGACCGGCAATTCCTTCAAAACATGGCCGGCCGTCTGGTGGGCTGCTCATCTTGATTATTATTTCACTAAATTGTGACATTAAGGAGCTGTTTATCAACAGCCCAGACATCCTTGGGATTAGATTAAAAAAGCTGCAAGGGTAAGAGCATCGACATTTATAATGTCTATGCCAGGAGTTCTAGAGGAGGTAGTTCCCCAACTCTCCAGGCTCTGGACGAGATACTGGATGCTAAGCACGACAGTCACCCTTTAATAGTTGGTGGGGACTTTAATGTTACTTATGAGCCACTCGACTGGGTAGACTCTTACGAGGTGAATGAAGAGGATAAAGTGTGGTTGGTACCATCATTGGAGCTTCCTCCTATAAAATAGTGGTCGCAAGCAGCCCTGCAACTGAATGCCATAACTCTGGAACATAGGCTAAGGGCCGCCAATGGTAGAACCAGCTCTGACAAAGGAGGGGGGATGACCTTTATCGGGCCAAATGGGTCGAGCCGGATAGATTACATACTTGTGGATCTTACATTATGGCCTTTAGTCCAAAACATGGTTATCATCCGGTCTTGTGATAGTGACCACAATCTCCTCAGCCTGACTGTTGAGCATCCTCGGGGTGAAAAGGGGAGGGCTGCATTTACTGCACTCAGCACCAAGGAGGTAATTCCTTCAAACGATTAACTCCGGCTTAAATGGCCCGCAATCATGGCAGATGACCAAAAGCTTAAATCGATAAAAAACGCATTTGGGGACACTGCTATCTGTGCCAGACGAACTGATTCCACAGGCTAGTTGTAGTTCTCTACATACCTAATTCTTCGAACATCTGGCCAGAAACTTTCACATTCAATCACACAGGCCCAGGCAAAAACAGGGGAGACCATTGGGAACAAATCTGTGGTTTAACAAGGAGTGCAGGGTACTAAGAATGAGATTGTCTGCAGCCATCAGAAATAGGGATATTTCCCTCACACATGAAGTAAGGAGGCACTATAAACAGGCACAAAACAAAGCTAAGAGAGAGTGGGATGAAAGAAGATGGGAAGAACTTGGGGAGGCCATCTTGCACCCAGATAGCAGGATGTTTTGGTCACTTTTGTCTAAGGGCAATTTTGAAAGATCTCCGCCTTTGGCCAACAACATCCCTGCTATAGCGTGCCAAAAACACTTCAGTGCTCTGTATTCTATTACCTGTACCCAAGACAGAGCTCCAATGCTACTTGACATAGGTCAGCCAGTATATAGCCTCTCGTTTACCAGAGAGGAAATTTTGACCTCCCTGGAGGCAATTATACCAGCATAAGCCCCGGGCCCGGACGGTATCCCTAGTGATCTCTTTTGCACAGATAGGGGAAACTGGGCTACTTACCTCATGACACTGTCCAATGACATCGCTGGGGGGGGAATGATTCCAGAATCATGGAAAGGGGCCGAAGTAATCCCCATTTTTAAGAAAGGTGACAGGTCGAAGCCCTCTAACTACCACCCGATCAGCTTGATCGACTGTGCTCAAAAGGTCTTCTGCCGCTCTCTCCTGGTTAAGATCCAATAATGGATGGATGAGAATCACATCCTCTCTCTGCTCCAAGCAGGTTTTCGACGGAAGACTGGCACTACCGATCAAGTTTTTCGTCTTGTCATGTTATACTGGAAGGTGGTTTTGTTGGGCAAGGGTAGTCTATATTTAGCTTTTAAAGACTTAAAAACAGCCTTCGACCTTGTTCCCAGGAATCTATTGTGGCGGGTGCTTAGGGACATGGGAATGCCCTCGGGATTTCTGGAACTCCTAATTAGGTTGCATGAAGATAATTTTGCCCGTGTAAGATTGGGGAACCAGGGTCAAACTTCCGAGCCCATCAAGATACAGCGAGGGGTTCGCCAGGGCTGTGTCTTAGCCCCAATCCTCTTCTCTTTGTATATCAATCAAGTAGCTGAGCTTCTAGCCTCCATTTCAGCTGATGCCCCCTCGTTGGCGAACCATAAAATTTCCACCCTATTATTTGCAGACGATACCCTTCTTGTTTCTAAAACTCCAATGGGCCTGCAAAACTTATTGAACCAATTTAAGGCTTTGTGTGATGGGAGGGGCTTGGAAATTAACACCTCCAAAACCAAGTTAAAGCTGCTGAATCCCCACAAGTCTTCAAGGGAAATTTGTTCCTGTACAATGCTCCGCTTGAGAGAGTTAGCTCCTTTGACTACCTGGGAATCAAGCTGTCGGAGGGAATGGCTTGGAAGCTCCATCTTAAGAAGGCCTCTCTCAAATTTTCCCAGGTAACCGGTGCTCTGAGGCAGGAGCATTGTCTCTCATACACCAAGCCAGTAGCACCTGCTCTCAAACTATATAGCTGCAAGGCCGTGAGCAGTGCCCTATATGGGGCTGAGTTGTGGGGCATGGTAAATGCAAGCGACCTTTTAGCAGTGGAGAACAAGTTTCTTAGAAATTTGGTATCTCTCCCACAAAGCACCCCTCTCCTCCCACTTAAACTTGATTTGGGCATTAAGCCTATCAATGATCTTGCAATGCTTCGCCCACTGTTGTTTTGGCACAGAATGGTCACCACTCCCGATCTGGCACCTTATGCCGCTGCTTTCAGTGAGGTTTGCGCTCTGGATAACACAAAAAAGATTGGCTGGATCAAACACGTAAATAGTCTTCGGTCCAGCATTGGTTTGCCAATGCACGACACTGGCTGTCCACCAACCTACACTAGATGCCAGGTCAAATTATTATATTGGGCATGGGTTGAGCAGAACACATTTTCTAAAAGCAAACAGGGTAGCCTAACAGAAGCTTTTGGAGACTTGAAAACCAGTCGTGTTTTAGAGAGCTATTTTGATATCATCAAGGTCCCAGTCGATAGGAAACTTTATATCCAATTCAGACATGGCAGTCTACCAATTAATGCTTTCACAAACTCTTGGCTGATTAACAAATCCCAACCCAAAGGCTGACCCTGTTGTTCTTGCTCACATGAATCGATAGGCCATGTTCTCTTTGCTTGTACAGCCTATGCGAAACCTAGGAGCAAATGGCTAGCTCCAGTGTGTAGACATCTTGGGACTCGAAATTCCAAAGTGGCCTTGCGCATATTGAAATCGGATGCTAGACCTTTATTCACTTGCGCAACTGTGAAATCTTTAGGCCACTTTTGGGCGATTAGAAGGAGGGCGTTGCTAATCCCCTTGCCCAGCACCGAGAGCCAAAAAATGTGACAACCCGCTTACACAAGATCAATTGCCATAGATGTCACTATCATTTATTTTGTAAATAGCCGCCCTTGTACTAACATTCAATGTCTTTTTAACTTTGTCATTGTTGTATGATTATGAATAATGGTGATTTTAATATGTTTTTATGCATTGTGTTGTGTTATGCTTGGATTGTAAACTCGGGGTCTGTCTTACAGAAAAGTACTTGAATGCATTTGCACTTTAGTCATGGGTTTTTATTGTTTTGTTACAAATTGATGGAGGCATTATAATCATGAATTATTTGACAATTGTTTTACTTACACCCTTTCATATGTTGGTATTACTATGTCAATTCCAGCCATTTCTAACTGTAACTTGTTTTAATATTCACTTGAATGTTGTTTCGCAAGCCAGAATATACTAAACACGACTTGTACTGCTGTATCTTTTATGTTTTTTAATCCGAAATAAAGAGGGTTTGATTGATTGGCATAGACTAACTTTCAGCTGTTAACCACTCTCCCGGCATTTAGCTAATTTAATTGAAAAAAATGGAGATTACTAATTCCATGGAATTAATTTGAAAAAACATTTCAGGAGACAGTCAAACATTTGCTACGCATGCAACAGCCAGTGTTAATTACATGGCAAAAGTCAACACATAGGGGGCATATTAGCAAGGAATAGCGATATTTATCACTAACCGCGCTTAGCGCAACTTTGGTTAACGCCGCCTATCGCTGGAAAATATCGCTGAGATAACACCCTATTAACAAGGTTTATCTCCATAGCGATAAAATTTCCAGCGATAGCGGCAAAATGTGAGAATATCGCTGGAAAAGCAGCGATATTCTCGCATTATCGCTAAGGTGGATTCAGCATTTGAATCCACCTCCTATACTTTAAACAGGTAAGTCATCCTCACTAGCAGGAGATAAAATATAGCGTATAAACGCGCTTCAGCGCGAATTATTATATCGCTTCGCCTGCCTTGCTAATAGGGGTAGTGGGATTAGCGACTGTTTTCAGTCGCTTTTAGTAGGGAACGCCTTCCTTGCATGTCATTAGCGATAATTATCGCTGACATGCAAGGGGTTGGTAAACCCGGCCTCTAACGCCTGAAAGCTGTCGCTAACGCCTGTTAGCGACAGCTTGCTAATAGGGCGATAAAATTATCGCTGCTTTAGCGGCAAAAAGTGCCGCTAAAGCGGCGATAAAGCCCTTGATAATATGCCCCATAGTTCTGTCGAGAGCAGGTCTTCTTTGTGATGGGTGTAGGGTCTTCTTAGTATGTAGGAATAGCCTACTATCTTCAGAAGCAAAACCAGATGCCATAATGTAACTGGGAGTCTAGTATTGGTCCAGAAAATCATACCCAGCATGAAGGGAAAAACTGGAGACCAGAAAAACCTTTCAGCTACCCAGGCCAATCAGCAAGGCGAAGAGCAAGAAAAAAACAAAGTAGGAACTGAAAAAAGGAGAGATTCCGTGAAGCACTGAGAGCGCAATCAATCACGCACAACTGTGAGGCAGCTGCACTGAAAATATACTGCCAAACATCAATGTGAGGTAATCCAGGAAGTGGTTAGTTCATCTTGGATTGGGAAATGTACTTATTGTTAAACTACATAAAAGTAACAAAGTGTTTAATACTATTAAATCAGAGACTTTAAAATGATCAATAACCAGTAAATGTAATGAATGTATAGTTGTTTTTGGAAAATTGCTGTAAGTCTCACTACTCTCCTGCAAGCAGTATAGCATGGGCCAGCAAGCACAGAAAGGATCGCCTCATAATGCTTAGCGCGAGCTCGATTAAGCCTTACAGATCCCGGTGTGTCCTGAGAAAGAAGACCAAGGGGTGGACGGAAGCCTACAGGGAAGAAGGGCTACTACAGACACTGCACCTGAATGCTGCATCAAAATTGTAAGGATAAAACCTTTACACTCTGCTACCTCTTTTGGAACTCCGAGTTTTTTAGGAAATTTTGAATAAAATTGTTTAAGCAAAAAAGGGGCCTGGGGCTAATTTGCTGGTTCCCAAGAATGAGCGCAAGGATTATAGTCTTTTCAATCTGTAAGATATTAAAGCTTCTATTTAAGATATCAATGGTCACCAATCTCCTGAACTTCATTCTCAGTTTACTCATCAACAAGTATGGGAGATGGGATTTTTATTAACTTGAGATCTTTTATGACAAAGGGGCCGATTACACGTGTCTAGAGATCAGCACTATCTGCGCCAACCTTGGCGAAACACTCGAAAATATCAGAGCGAGCTACAAGAGACTGCATTTACCAGAATGCCAGGGGCGAACCTTGTCTGAGAGGTCAGCGGTGTGCTCCCACATCCTGTTGTCTATTTAAAGTACTCCCGTGAGTCATTGAGCTGACGAGCTCGTGGATGAAGCACCTGCGCGCCAGTGAGAGGTACCGGACCTGATATAATGTTTGGCAGCCTACTCAGCAAACCCCAAAATACAAGACTGTATTCTCTATTGATGACGGTTAATAAACCAGAAACACGTGTCTAGAGATCAGCACTATCTGCGCCAACCTTGGCGAAACACTCGAAAATATCGGAGCGAGCTACAAGAGACTGCATTTACCAGAATGCCAGGGGCGAACCTTGTCTGAGAGGTCAGCGGTGTGCTCCCACATCCTGTTGTCTATTTAAAGTACTCCCGTGAGTCATTGAGCTGACGAGCTCGTGGATGAAGCACCTGCGCGCCAGTGAGAGGTACCGGACCTGATATAATGTTTGGCAGCCTACTCAGCAAAACCCCAAAATACAAGACTGTATTCTCTACTGATGACGGTTAATAAACCAGAAACACGTGTCTAGAGATCAGCACTATCTGCGCCAACCGTGGCGAAACACTCGAAAATATCGGAGCGAGCTACAAGAGACTGCATTTACCAGAATGCCAGGGGCAAACCTTGTCTGAGAGGTCAGCGGTGTGCTCCCACATCCTGTTGTCTATTTAAAGTACTCCCGTGAGTCATTGAGCTGACTGAGCTCGTGGATGAAGCACCTGCGCGCCAGTGAGAGGTACCGGACCTGATATAATGTTTGGCAGCCTACTCAGCAAACCCCAAAATACAAGACTGTATTCTCTACTGATGACGGTTAATAAACCAGAAACACGTGTCTAGAGATCAGCACTATCTGCGCCAACCTTGGCGAAACACTCGAAAATATCGGAGCGAGCTACAAGAGACTGCATTTACCAGAATGCCAGGGGCGAACCTTGTCTGAGAGGTCAGCGGTGTGCTCCCACATCCTGTTGTCTATTTAAAGTACTCCCGTGAGTTATTGAGCTGACGAGCTCGTGGATGAAGCGCCTGCACGCCAGTGAGAGGTACCGGACCTGATATAATGTTTGGCAGCCTACTCAGCAAACCCCAAAATACAAGACTGTATTCTCTACTGATGACGGTTTTAAACCAGAAACACGTGTCTAGAGATCAGCACTATCTGCGCCAACCTTGGCGAAACACTCGAAAATATCGGAGCGAGCTACAAGAGACTGCATTTACCAGAATGCCAGGGGCGAACCTTGTCTGAGAGGTCAACGGTGTGCTCCCACATCCTGTTGTCTATTTAAAGTACTCCTGTGAGTCATTGAGCTGACGAGCTCGTGAATGAAGCACCTGCGCGCCAGTGAGAGGTACCGGACCTGATATAATGTTTGGCAGCCTACTCAGCAAACCCCAAAATACAAGACTGTATTCTCTACTGATGACGGTTAATAAACCAGAAACACGTGTCTAGAGATCAGCACTATCTGCGCCAACCTTGGCGAAACACTCGAAAATATCGGAGCGAGCTACAAGAGACTGCATTTACCAGAATGCCAGGGGCGAACCTTGTCTGAGAGGTCAGCGGTGTGCTCCCACATCCTGTTGTCTATTTAAAGGGGCCGATTACGATTGCGGAAGGACCGCCACTGCCAGCCATGCAGTGGCGGTCCTTGCACAATCGGACCACGATTTTCCCCAGCCACATTACGATGGCGGGGGGAATCGTGTTCAGACCGCGGTGGACGCAAAGACCGTCCGCCACGGAACCGCCACAGGCAATCATTGCGATTGCCTGGCGGAGCGGTCTGCATCCATGAAATGGTGGCGTGCCTAGCAGGCACCGTCCGCCAAATCATGATGCTGTCTCCAGCCAGCCTTTCCATGGCGGGTAAACCGCCATTGAAAGGCTGGTGGAGATTGGTTTCCGGGGCCTGGTGCGGGCCCCCCTTGTGTTGGGGGGTGTGGGTGCACTGGGGGGTACCCATGGTACTCCCGTACATTTCACTGCACCAAGTGGCAGGCACTGTGTGTTGCCTGCCACGTAGTGCAGTGAAATGCACAACGTGCTATTTTATCATTGCGGCAGGTGCTGCTGTCAGCAGCACCCGCCGCAATCTTAAAATGCAAAATGCGACCACCATGGTGGCAGTCGCATCCTGATTTGGTGTGCGGGACTGCCGCATGTATTGCGGACGGTCCCGGTCACCACCACAATGGCGGACGGACTCCAGTCCGTCCGCCATCGTAATCGGCCCCAAAGATAGGATTGTAGGTGGGAAACAGATGCATCTTCCAGGAAAGGGAAAGCTTGAATCTTACAGTGACAGGATTAATGCTCTTGGAAATTTCTAAAGGTCCAAAATATTTAGGAGAAAACTTTGACCTATAAGTTGAACAAGGTAAATTGATGGAGTATAACCAAACTTTGGCCCTATCTTATAGGTTGGAGCTGGTCACCTATGCCAAATGGTCTGTAAATCTTTGTTTTGACTTTGCAGCCAGTAAAATAATCTCTCTTTGGCCCTTTTTAATTTTCCAGTGAATCCAGAACTGCAGGTACTGGATCATCTCTTTCTAAGAAATCTAAAAAGTTTGTGGATGGAATCCATTCAAGGCTAAGAATGGAGATAAGCTAGTTGCAGTATGTATTCTGTTATTGAATGGGACTTCTGCTGCAGGTAGGATAATTCTACAGTTGTCTTGGGCAGAAGACTAGCACCTAGTGAATTATTCTAGAGTTTGATTTACCATTTCAGTTTGTCCATTAGCTTGGGGGTGAAAGCCAGAAGTTAATGCTCTTTGGATGGCAAGTTTATGACACATTAATTTCCAAAATTTAGAGACATAGGGGCCGATTCCGATTCAGGCCAGAAATCACTCCGACCGAGCCGGACCCGGAGAGATTTCTGACCGAATCGGACTCTAGCAGCCCGACCGAACGAGTACGATGCGTACGCATGCAATCGGACTCGATTCGGTCGAGCCGGTCGTACAACGCGTACGCGGGCTCCCATTGACTCAATGGGTGCGAGGCGAACAAGGGCGCCCCCTACAGCGGGTACGCGTCGATGCGAATCGCGCCGTACATGCACAGGTAGGGGGGACCCATGGGTCCCCCCTGTGTGTGACTCGCGCGGCTACGCGTAGAGGGGGGTCCGACACGGACCCCCAAAGTCCGGCTCCGACTGCCCTCTGGAGCCGGACGGCGCGAGTCGGTCGGACTGCTCGAGGCGCGCATCGTCCTTGCCCGGCCGGGGAACGTCTCCATTGCGCGGTGCGAGTCGTGTCCGTGCGAGTCGGTCGGAGCGGTTCGGACCCGCAAACGAGTCAGTCGGCGATTTCGCGTGCGCTCGCATCGTACTCGCTCGCCCGGACGCACGTACGAATCGGTCGGGAAAGAGGGGTCCGAATCGGATCCGGTTAAGCCGAATCCGATTCGGTGCCCTACCGGCCGAGATCGGAATCGGCCCCATAGTGAGGCTCACAATCAGATAATTTAAAAGGGTAATTCATGATGTCAAAATATGTTCAGTAGAATATCTCAGCCATTTCTGATGGAGTTGATAATTTGGAATGGGCAGAAAAGTTAGCCATTTTAGCATACAAATGCACAATGATTGTGGTGCAATTTTCATATGGAGGCCAATCAACTATGAAGTCAAAAAATATGATCTACCACTGGTTGGAAGGGATGTTGGCTGTCAATACTAATTTGTATTTCTTTGTGTTTTAAATTCATTTTAAGCACAGATTTCACAAGCCTTGCTAAATATGTAAGATCTTGGTGAAGAGACGCCCACTAGAACTACCTTCTGGTTTATTCTTCTGTGACTTTTCAATGAAAAATAGCATAGTTGAGGTGTAATTCATTGTAAATGTTGTGAAGGAATCAAATGTTTGTTTTAAACAAAAATCAGATTGTTTATATTCTTTAAATTAAATTACGGACAATGTTTTTCTAGGTCCTGGAGAATATTACATTTGATTTCTTGACAAATTGATTCAAGAAATGTGAAGGTAGTTGAGGAAATGAAGGCTTGAATAGCAATGATCTTTTCCTTGGTCCTGGAATTCTCTTGCTCAGTAGATTGTCTGGATAAAGAGTCTGTGGTTACACTTTCTGAACCGGGAATGTAGGTAAGACAGAAAACAAATTCATGAAAGAAGTATGCTCAGTGGGCTTGCCTACTCTTTCATCATTCTGCTTGTAGTAGAATTTGAAGATTCCTATAATGGCTGAGGACGGTTACTCGAAAGTGGGCTCCAATTAAAATATTTCTCCATTGTGTAAAAGCTTATTTTACATCAAGAAGTTCTTTCTCCAGAGTAGAATAGTTTCTTTCTGCTGGGGAAAATTTCCAAGAGAAAAATGTGATTGTATGCTCTTCTCCATCTTAACCGATCAGAATCAAACCGGCTAGCATAGCTAGATCCAGGCATCGGTCTCGAGTATAAAGGGCTTGGAGACATCAGGTTGTTGTAAAATGGGATCTCAAATAAACATTTCTATACGCCTTTTGAAAGCTAAGGTGGCACTCTGAATCAATTGAAAGGTCTTGGAGAAATTCTGGATGGATTTCCTGTAATAATTTGTCAGCCATAAAAAGCTTTGTGTTTCCTTTACTGAAGATGGGATGGGCCAGTCCAGGATGACTTGAACCTTCTGAGAGTCCTTAGCTATTCCTTCAGAAGAAAGCAGATAGCCTAAATAGTCTATTGAATCTTTTCAAAATAGACATTTTTCTGGTGAGGCCAGTAATTTATTATTTGTCTCAGACGCTGCAGGACTTGTTTGACATGAGATGAATGGTCTGCTAGATTTTTAGAAAGAATATGGATGTTATCTACATAAATGACCATTCTCTGAAGGAGCAAATGTGAGAAGATTGAGTTCCTAAAGCACTGGAAGACAGTTGAGACATTACAGAAGCCCAACGGCATCACACATTATTCGTAATGCCCGAAGCGTGTTCTAAATGCTGACTTTCACTAACTACCTGATTGGATCCAGCTAAGGTGATAGGCTCCTCTCAGATCCAATTTAGTGAATATTTTAGCCCCTTAGGCAGCCTCCAGAATGTCAGAAATGAGGGGCAAGGGATAGTGGTCCTTGATGCTTACTAGATTTAACCCATGTACTTGATACAGGGCCGAAACCCTGAAGAACCCTTCTCCAGCACACATAATAAAAAGGCTCTAGGGGGAGATTTAGATGGGGTAATTAGACCATTCTCTAGATTTTTGTCAAGATATTCTCTTAGAGCTTGCCTTTCCAAGTGAAATATGGAAAAGATGTGCTCGTAGGGAACCATAGCCTCAGGAAGGATTTTGATAGCACAATCAAAAGATTTATGAGGAGGTAACTTGTTGGTGGTCAACTCTTGGAAAACATCAAGGTATTCATGATAAGTTTCAGGGACTTCAGATAATTGTGCAATTGACTAGCTAGAACTACTATGATGGACTTCAGAACTTTCAGAAGAAGAAAAGACGATCAGATGTGCAATGAAAGATACACAATTTGGAGGCCAAAAATAAGGTTTTTGCAGACTAGTTTATATAACATTTGTGCTGAGCTAGCCAGCTAGTTGCCAAAGTACAGGATGATGAGGAGAGGAAATTAAATCGAAGGTGAGTTTCTCATAATGGGCAACAAACCATAGAGACAAAACCTGAGATTCCTCAGTGACTAGACCAGAGGCCACTAAAGTGCCATTCAACAACTTCTACTGCAAGTGGAACTTCTTTCTTTTGTACTGGGATCAGATGGTTGGATTCCCATTGAATATCCATATAGACACTGGAATCTCCACAGTCCACAACAATATGCAGCAAAAGATTTTGAAGCAGAAGTTCCCCTTGCATAAGAACACATTTAGATGATTTCAGAAGAGAAGGCAGTGGTGTCTGCTTAAAAATGGCTTCTATTTTCTGCACGAGGGGCACGCTTCCCAGTTGCCTGACTCCTTAGGTTGACAAAAAGGAGATACTGACAAGAGCTCCAAAGATGACCATTCTGACCAGAGAACAGACTTAGCCCTTGTTTACATCACCTTGTTCTTTCTTCCTCAGTCAGAGGACCGTTAGTAAAACCTACTTGCATGGACTCATCTTGTGATCAGAAGCTTTAGGTGGTAGCTTCAATGCAGGTATTGAAGTGGGTTTGGATTGAGATTGTTTTTGACATTCCTTTTTCTTTCTTGAAGACAACATTAATCTGGATGGTCAGTTGAATAGGATTTAATAGGGACACTGGTCTGGCAATTCTAGCTAGTTTGACCGTCAGCTCATCCAGCAACCCCTTTCGCAATAGAAAGAACAGAGCTGAGTAATGCCACTCAATCTCTCTAGCTAAGTCTTTGAACTTGGAGATGAAAGTATGCATGTCCATGAAACTTTGGTTGAGTTGAAAAATTTCCTCTTGGGTGGAATACTATAGATCTTAATGATCAAAAATGCTTTTGAATTCCATTAGGAAGGCTGGAAAATTGTCCAGAGGTAGACTGGCATCAAACATTAATGGCATGGCCCATGCCAGAACATTTCTTGTTGTATTACTCACAATAAACCATATCTTGGCTCTATCCCTGGGATAACTATGGGTGTCAAAGGTGAAGTGAACCTGTGAAGTGTCCAGAAATGCCTTTAATTTCCTAGGTGTTCCATCAAATTTAATTTCCATTCTTAGATCTGTCAGCCTGGTGGTCTTCCCTTAAACTTTTGCCTTACTCTTCTAGTTTTGCTAATCTCATTTTGTTGGTCTTAGGACTCTGTGCACTTTACCTCTGCTAACCAGTGCTAAAGTGTGTGTACTCTATCATTTTAAAAATAGTATAATTTGCTTACACCCAATCGACACATTTAATTTACATGCCAGACCCTAGTAAAGTGGTACTACTTGTACCCAGGGCCCTTAAACTAAAAGCTACTAGTGGGTCTGCAGCACTGATTGTACCACCCACTTAGGTCGCTCCTTCAACATGCCTCAAGCCTGCTATTGCAGCCAGTGTGTGCTATTCAAATTGCCATTTCGACCAGAATAAAATAAACCTTTTGCCATTCCTTTTGTTGTTTTTTGATCTCAAATATTTTATTACACCTTACTTTATGTTTCTAAATTGGTGTGGGATTTGTCTGGTCTTCTGTTTTCATTGTTTTACAGTTTGAAGTGCTGCATAATTCTTTACACATTGCCCTCTAAGTTAAGTCTGACTGCTTTGTGCCAAACTACTATTGGGTTAAGCACAGGCTAATTTGGGGTTTGCTTGTGACTTCACCCTGACAGAAATTGTGGCTGCTGCTTGAGTAGGGGTTCACTCCTCTCAACCAGTAACCCTGTTTTTAACTTCCAAAATGCCAGTGGAGGAGGATTCAGAGAACCTTGTTGCTGGGCAACCAGAGATTGACACAAGGAAGCATTTTCAGTGGTCAGGCTTTGAATTGGGTGAGTCAAGTTGTTTGCCGCTGTTAGCAATTTCTGGACCGGATACATTTTGTGATTCAGTTGGCATTGCAACCTGTCCAGAGTAGGCCTTCTTGAAAAAGGTGGAGGGTCTTCTTGGTCTGTAGTGATGGCCTTCTATCCCCGGAAACAAACCCAGCTGCCAGAATGTAACTGGGAATCGAGGATTGGTCCAGGAAGTAATGTCCAGGTGGAAGGAAACACCAGGTCACCAGAAAAACCTTCCAGCTGTCCAGGCTATGCAGCAAAGTGAAGAGCAAGGAAAAACAAAGCAGGAACTGCAGAAAGCATAGATTCAACACATTCAGGGAGGGAGCAATCAAGCAAGCACAACTGAGATGCAGAAGGCCTCAAAACAGATGCCCCTTATATAGTGCCAAACAGGATGTGAAGTAATCCAGGAAGTGGTTCTACCAACTTGATTGAGAACTATACTTATGGTTAAACTACATAAAACTAACAATGGTTATAATATTATTAAATCAGAGGATTTCAAATTAACCAATCAAAAACAATTGATGTGTTGCAGCACTTGGAAAAGTGATGTAAGTCTTACTACTCTCCTGCATAATGCATAGCACAAGCCAGGATGTAGGGAACGTTTCACCCTATAATGCTTAGCATGGGCTCTGAGGCAGAGGCAGAATCCCAGAGGAGAGAAGGACTGCCGCAGACGCCACTCCTGAATGCCATGTCAAAAAAGGTAAGGGTAAAACCCTTACAGTTTTTCAGAGGCACAGGCCAATACTTGAAGTCTGCAAGAAAGATAAGGAATGGTAATAGAGATTGATTGAATATGACAGGTCTACTACGGAACAAAAAAGGAAGGGGCATATTTACAAGCCCCTTGCGCCACTTTTGCGCCGCCGTTGCGTTACGCATGTGACGCAGCGGCGACGCAAACCATGCGCCGCGTTGCGCTATATTTACAATGTGACGCATCTAGGGAGATGCGTCACGTAACATGCCCTGCGCCACATGAAACCTGCGTCAGGTTTCATGTGTGGCGTACCCGGCTCAGGGGGCGTTCCGGCGCAGGAACGCCTCGGAAAAGTGACGCAGTGAAATCTACAAGATTTCACGCAGTCACTTTTCCGGCGCTGATTCGTCAAATCCTTACGCCTGCTTCAAGCAGGCGTAAGGATCGACGCACCATGTTAGGGATAGGGGAAGGTTGGAACAGTGCTGGAGTTGCGTTGCGCTGCGACACAACTTCAGCACTGCGCCAACCTTCCGCCCGGCTAGATGCGTCACGCATCTGCTTATCCCTGCGCCGCGATGCGCCGCATTGTAAATGCAGCGCATCGGACGTGGCGCAAGGGTAAGCTTGCGTGACGCATTTTCCCTGGCGCATCCCTGCTGATATGCAGGGATGCGCCAGGGAACGTAAATATGCCCCGAAGTCGTGCAGTAGGCAACAATATAAATAATAATTTTAGCGAGAATAACATCCTTCTATGACCAAATATAAAAGAAATTATCTTGTCTTAGTCTCAGAGACACTAAGAGCCCGATTATGAGTCTGGCTGTCCACGGACCGCCAGACTCATGGGGGTGCGGCGGTGGCGGTCTCCCAACCACCCTATTATGACTAGGGTGGTCAGACCTCAATAGCCACACTGCAGCTGCCAGGGAACTGCCATTTCCTTGGTGGTGATGTGGCGGTCAGAAGGCCTCAGTATGCATTTGCGGGACCTCCGTGGTCCCACTAAGCATATTTGAGTTTCCTCTCCACAGGCGGTGTGATGAAGGTTTCCATATAGACCGTGGTGAGTGGGAACAAAGGGGGCCCTGCAGGGCCCCCAGCACCTCCCCCACATGGGGATGCACAAAGGTTGGCACAACATGTGTTCCCCTGTATGCATGCACCCCAGTTCCTACACGGTATGGACTTTTTAGTCCATGTCGTGCAGGAACAGTTTTTGGCATTCCCATTGCAGTGCCCATTTTCTGAGGCACCGCCGTGGAAATGCCAAAAACCAGCCTGCCAGACAGGAGGAAACTCTTAATCTGGCGAGCGGTCTGACCATGACTTTGGCGGTGTGACAGCCAAAGCCATAATCTGGCCCTTAATGAGTAACAGAAGAAAAATGTGTAAACAAATTTCAACTAAAAGCATGTCTAATTATTACTGTATAACTTTTATTTACATCAAATCATATTAGGCATCCCAAGATTTACAAGTGTTGGCATCCAACACTTAAGCTCAGAGCTCATTGCTAATTGGTTGGTGCCAAATTAGATTTTACAGATGATAATATTGCTAAATACCACCCCCTTTTCTCTCATATTTTCAGCCATCTTGAAAGATAACCCCAAAGCACAAACATGACAAGCACAACATTGCCAATCGGTAATTATGCTCATATCTCTTGAAAGATTAATCATCGGTAAACCTAGTTCTAACTTTGCTTTACAACCCCATTAAACATTTCCTGTAAGTTGATTTTATCTTCACTCTGAATATTATAACCTCCATTTAATAGACAAGGTGTGGCTTCTGCCATGGCTGGTAAGAGTGAAAGATAAAAGGAAGAGAATACAAAGGTGTATGAGTATTGACATACATGTGAATCCAACCAAATGTTAAATTCATAATCCAAGTTTCGATCCTACTTGAGGTGAAGACACTTACAGCATCTATGTGTGCACTGTTTTAATCACATTGGCAGTCAGATTTGAAGAGCCAGTTTGAAACCCTGACTGTATGGCTTTTGGCATCACCACCTGACAGTGTATTGGTGCGTAACTGCAATAATCAATGCTGACTATCATCACATTTGTAGCCAAAACCTGCAATGGGAGAACGGATGATTTTAGTAAAAGACACAATATAAGAGAGATGGAAGGTGACTCTATATCAAATTCTTCTCTCTAAAAGATTAGGTATAGCATCTTTAAAAAGGAGAGCAAGGGGGGATAATGTTTTGAACTATTTTGTAATATGTGGAAGACTAATCTCCCTATATTTTTCTGTGTTTCACTTTCTCATTACAGGCATGTTCTGAAGTCAGAATATGCCTTTAATAAGAACATTATGCATCAAGCCACTTATAATACAAAATGTAATTTACTGCTGTGTCCATGGCATCACCATTGGTAGGCCCTATTCTTTCTGACCTGTCATACTTTCTTCTTGTTAGCTTTCACTTTCATCATAGGAATCTGAACCAGATAACTAACCAGGCTGACCACCTCCTCACTAAACTTTCCTATCCCTACCTGATTATACCTTTCAGATACTAGGATGATGGCTTCACAAAACCTTTCTGAGGAGCTCAACTCCTTTAATGATAAAAGCACATAATATGAAATCTAGCCACAAGTACAAAGTACCATAGGGTGTCCCTTGAGTATTTCATGCTCCCTAGTGAGGAATTTCCAATCCAACCCTTACCTTTCAAGCAATAAATGCTGATTTTATTTTTTCGCTTTTATTCAAATCCATACCATCAGATGGACATGGACACCCTACACAATTGGCTCTCAAAGGACAGTGCTAGTACACTAAGGGCAGCGATCATTAAACTCATCAAATTTCAAACATTCAAAATGAGATTAGCAATCCAATAAAAAAAAAATCCAAAACAACAATGTAGACTTGGCTAACTTTCAACTGTTTACCATCCTACCAGTTTGAGCAAAACTAGTTGCAAATTAATCATTTTTGATTTATTCTTTCAAAGCCTAAAAGAGGGTGTGGGGTAGCACATACTAGAGTCACTGTTACACTATTATATAGTCCTGTTTTTTTCATTTTTAATGGTTTTTATATTGCCCATTTGACATTTAATTCATCCTATTAGTGAGACCCTAAAAAGATGTTAGCTCTTAAATTACAGGTGAAAAAAACTTTCCTCAGAAGTTAATTGTGAACCTTTTGTTGGCTGATCAGACTGGACAAACTGCAATCCTGAGGAGATAGTGATTTCAGACTCAGTGGACAAGAAAGAAGAATCTTCATTGAAAAGAGCTTATTCAGGGCTCAATCTGGCAATGAAAGATTACATTTTCTTTGTTTGTACTCCACAATCCTTAGTCAAAGATTTGAATTCCCTGTTGGGAGCAATTGAGAAGAGCGAGGATGTTTCACAATTAAAAGCAGTGATGAAGGTACAAGCAAAATATTTGCATGATATTTCATTGCACAGTTTGAAAACTTCTATGGTTACAGGTGGTATATTGTAGAAAGAAGACATATATCTCAGGGACTAGAGGGTGGCGCAGCATAATTTTGGCTCCACCATTTTATGTTTAACTAGGCCACATATATGTTTATGTATGGACTTATACACTAGTGTGACGGAACCTTAATAATGTAGCGTGATGCACTTGAACAGTTATAGAAAGTGCATCCACTGTGCAATTGCGACATTTAGTTGAATGTGTATATTAATATTTCCTTCTACAGTAACAATGAGTTGCAGTTCTCATATTTATGTATATCTGTGTGGTTTGAATGACATTGTATTTCTCAAATGTTAACGTATTTCTTTAAATAGTACTCTCAATTACTTTCCATTTATTTCTTAACTGCAAATGTACCCATTCGAATAGTGTTTTAGACCTATATTGTAATTTTATGTGTATCTGTAATCACGCATTTAAAACGTGTTCTGAAATGCTTACTGTACTGAAGTTGCCCAAAAAATGTAAGCTTTTGGATTTCGCAATGTTTCATTTTAATGTGAATGCTTGCTCTGGATGTGGTGCTTTTCTCTCCTCTGCAGGTGCAGCTAAATTAGCTCTTGGTTAAAGGAAGTCACTTTGTGGGGAAGAGAGAGTGAGGTTTGAAGGAGTATCGCTTGGCAAAGTTAAGAACATTTAATGAAGAAAGGAAGGACTACTATCCGAGTTGAATATGGACAGGAGGAATCCAAGGACATTTTTATGTGCAGAACAAAGGAAATAAATCTCGAGTGTAGTCGCCAACTTCTTGGTGATTGAAGATAAGATGTGACCTGAGATCCTCATAGGTTCTTTTGGTAGGTATAATTGGGCATTACACCTTAGCTGTGTTGAGATTCCCCTTTAGACTCAAAGAGGTACAGACCTCTTTACGAGATCTCTAATGTGTGGCTTTATGCTAAACAATATACTTTATCTTTGAGAACTTCTACAGAAGTTCTGATATGCTGACACCTTTCTCTGCTTCCCTGATTAATAGGGTTTCCCTGATTCCCAGTGAGAATAGGGGTTAGAAGGTCTTCCTAGATAAACTCATGCATAGGCAAGAGGATTGAAACTTTCAATCTACTCATCAGATGTTGTTTCTTATTATTTGTGTAATAGCTACTGAATTCCTCATTTGCTTTCTGTTATTGCGGATCAATTTTGTCCACCGCTACGGCTTTCCTCTAGTGATTCTGTATTGTTATACTTTGTTTCTGTGACTGATTTATATCAGCTTGACTTTGAGTTTATAGTAAATCTATACTTAATCCCATCAATCGCCTCTGATCTTTACTGTGTGACTAAATGGGTTGCACTGTAATTGGTAAATTGTAGTTGATCCTAACTCCTTTTTTATTCCTTAGGCACTTAGAACTTTCCATTGCAGGGGGACAGGAAGAAGGAGTCCACATTTAATGTATTCTCAAGGGTGTCTGCAGCCCATACATCATGTTTATTGAGGCTGCCCTTTACAGGCCAAACATTTTAATGAGGATGATATATGAAAAATGTAGGAGACCTGTATAAACATGAAACATTGATCCATCAACAAATAAGTCTTGTGTCTAACCCATACAGTATAACTTTGGAATAGGTTCCCTGAATGCAAAGACAAAGAAACAAATCCTAGACAGTCATCTTGACTATACCAACTCACAGAGCCATTTGTTGAAAGGAGGTGATGCTTTTCCTTATTGCAGCAGGAGAGGAAAGAATGGTTCTAGGCCAGAAGAGGGGGGCACATAATATCAGAAAGGTGAGTTAATTCCTTCTTAATAGATTCCTGCAGCTTCAATATTCCTTGTCACTCCTTTACTGAATCAAAATGAGGGCTTTGCAGGTGGAGGTTCTGTGGTTGATTCCAGTGCCACCAGTGGAGAAGTACACAAGGGTATTGAAAGGTCTTTCTGGAAAGGAATCAGTTAACAAGTGTAGGCTGGTGACAGATCAAGAGGAACTAACTGCATACCTGTTGAAAATATATTTCAAGATAGAGACTGCAACTTCGGCTTGCCCCTTGCTTCCATTATCATGGAGCAGACTGGGCCACACGTGGCAGTGTGATTTTCCTGTCCACTCAGACCCAGCAGACAGAAGGAAAAACATTTTGCAGAGGGGAATTAATACTATCACTTTCAGGTACTACTGTTAGGACTCAAAACATCTGTCAGAGTAATGTCAAGTACTTTGATTACAATGATAGTCAGACTACCCTGGGTAGCCCCAAAGTAGAGCACGTTACAATAGTACAGTCTAGTACAGTCTAAACACCAAGAGAGCCTGGACTACTGTCTTTCCTGCTGACTCAGGAAGAAGCCCCAGGATCTTATGAAGCATTTTTAGGATCCAGAAACAAGTCTGGGCAAGAGCAGTTGTCTGGCTATCAAAGCACAGGATACAGTCGAACAGAAATTCAAGATTTTTAACTCTCGGTTTTGGAGTAGGTGTAGGAACTAAGTTGTCTGGCTACCAGGCAGGGACCAGATTGAGGGTTGTTTACCCACCACCATGACTTCAGTTTTTCACCATTAATTCTCAGGCAACTGAGATCCATGCATTCGGCTAAGTCCAAAAAACATGATTCAAAACTAGCCACTGCAGTGCCTTCGTCCTGCGCAAGTGTGATGATTAGCTGAGTGTAATCAGCATATGGCACGATCTTAATGCCATGGCACTCAATCACATCAGCAAGGGTGCACATGTATAGGTTTTAGGTTGAGTAAGGTCAGACTAAGGGCAGAGCCTTGTGGCACCCCCTGCTGGTATTGTCAACTTCTCCACCCCCAGCTTTGGCAACTAGATATACAGGAGTAAAATCTGCTAACAAACTCACTTTTCACCCTCGAATTCTCAGTGTTAGGTGTAAGTGTTTGTCTCTACTATGGACATTAAAGAAATCCCTTGAACTTGTTCCTTTGGAAGGTCGGAAAAAAGTGGTGCAGTCATTAATCACTTCCACAATTAATTATGCGAACAGCTTCTAACTTGGTTTACTGAAAGCTCTTACTAGTAGACTGTAGATGATACAAAATGCAGCTGCATGGCTGGTTTTGAGACTTCCCCGCCGCTCTCTGACATCTCAACATCTTAAATACTTGCATTTGCTGCCAGTGCATAAGCGCATTGACGTTAGAACCTGGGGGGCATATTTTAAAAAAAAATCATGCAGCGCAGCAAGTCATCTTGCTGCACTGTGTGATATGGAAAGGGCAGGAATGCACCATCTCTAACATTATGTGACACATTCCTGTCTTTTCCCTGCACTGGAGCACAATGTGCTACCTAGTGCCAACGCAAGCACCTTTGCACCATGGTGCAAGGGTGCCTCCGTTGTAAGCAGGATTGGATTTGTGCAGGAAGGTGCCCCTTCATGCACAAGGGAGGGACACTTGGCCTGTGGAGCCAGAGCATGCCCCACTAAAGATTAAGATGTGCATCACATGACCTCATGGCATGCAGGACTGAAATATTAGGGAGACATCTGTGGTTCAAAGAGAAACCCAACCCCAATCTTCAAAGGCACATTACAGTATAACTACTGGTGCCATACTTCAGCAGGGCAGACATACACTTGTGGGGACCTTGAACCAAAGATTATGGACTGTGTGGTGCACACTGCTAGAGGAATCTGTTGTGCACAAGGAGGATTACTGCCATTGGGAGGGACAGTACGCCCCTCCTGAATAGTGGCTGGCCTGGGATGACTGCCTGCTTCTGTGTAGCACCCTGCAGTGTGCTCCCCAAGGGCTTGTTGGCTTGCCCCCTGTTCTTTTGGAGGTCTCAGGGACATCAAAGATCTCCTACGAGGGCCCTCACCGGCTACTTGTGACACCTGGAGACCGGTGCCCTCTTAAGTGACCACATTGTCTGATGGATCCAAAGTGATAGCGCAGCGTGAGTGTGGAACTAAGAATTGTGCCTAGAGACCGGATTGCCTTGTGCAGAGCCCCAGACATCTTGCCTGCATCTAAGGCTTGTGGCCCCTGCATTGTGGGGCCTCAACATGCATAAACATCTTGTTGGTGGTGAGCAGATTCACCGGTTGCAGGACCCCACGTGGCCCATTTAGTCGATCGTGCCTTACCTTTCTCGTGCGACACGCCAACTGCATGCTCATTGTGTGCACTGACTTATACACAGGTTGCGACCCTCGGAGGTGAGTGTGTATCTGTTTTGGTGCCTCATTCTACCTCATGTGGCTCTGCTGAACTGACGTCTGTTTGCATGACCGGAACTGTCTGATGCGACCCATATCAATGCACACCAGGCGTTGTGCCTCATTTCGAGGAAGGTATGGCCTTTGCAACTCTTTGCTGTTTGTGACCGGACTGTCTGGTGCAACCCATCTCAATGCGTACCAGGCATTGTGCCTCATTTCCAGGGAGGTACAGATTTGCAACTCTTTGCTATGTTTTATCAGAATTGTCTGGTGCGACTCAGATCAACACTCACCAGGCATTGTTTTGCCTTTACACAGAAGTACGGAGAGTGTGACTCTTCATTGTGGGAAGCCGTTATTGTCTGGTGGGAATCGTATCACACCAGACATTGTGCCCGGATTGCCTGGGTGCGACTATGATTGACGTGAAACTGATGGGCTGCCCCTTTCCTCCGAGAGGCTTCCCTGCTTCATTCCCCATTTATCATGTGTTCCCTTTTGGACCCTCAGTGCGGCGTACCAACTGCCCTCTCTTCACCTGGCCCCCAACAACATTGTGTTTCCAGGTAGTATTGCCCAGATCGGGCCTGGGTAGGGGGAGTGATTGACTGGGCTCTACGAATGCTTACAAGAGTGATTGGCAGTGGGTCAAGAGACTATGTGACCCCCTGCTTTGCCGAACTGGGCTGGTGCTGGAAGGCCCCTTGTGGAACCCTTTTGAGTGACCGACTATTGCCCTCAGCCCACTTCTGCTCCACATCCTGTGGTTGAAATTCCTGACTTGCCGGGTATCAGTTGCACCTCATTACAGTGCTGAGTGCTTATGTGTGCGAGCGCGTTCCGTACGGACCTGCCTGATATCTGTTGCACCACGTGTTGGTGCTGAGTCAGTGTGTGTGTGTGTGGGACTGACTGCCGGCAGACAGGCCGGGATTCATTACACCGCCTGGAGGTATTGCTTTACACATTGATTCCTTGCCCACAGAATACTACGTTTGACATTGGTTTTACCCGTGTGGCCTCGGCCCACGATACTGCTTAAAAGTGTTGTAATACTTTGTATTTATATATTTTTTAAGTTGTTGTGATCTGGGATGCACCCTATAACTGTGTGGTTTTGATTTCTAATGATTTCCAAGGTGGGACTAGGTATGACAACTTTTGCACTGCATACGGGTGCTGGGAGGTAAAGTAGGATATTCCCCAAGTGTGCATACTACTGATGTCAGTTTAACATGGTTGGGCATAGTACTGATAGTAATATTTCTAAGTGTGATTTATGCCCAGAAATACATGATGTTCTTGTTGTGTTAAATAATGTGTGTGTTGAATATAAACTTTATTTACATACACCAAGTGTGAACTCGCTTTTGTGACGTTCAGTGTATTTATTGAGTGGAAGTGCTGTGCCAATGCTTTACACATTGCCTCTGTGATAAGCCTGACTACTTAGTGCCAAGCTACCCAAGGGTGAGTGCAGGTTATACAGTGAGAGTAATCACCCACCCCTGACGGGAGTGGTAGGTCCAGCCTGGCTGGGGCATCGCTTCAGCCAACCAGAAAGTGCCAGTTCCAACACCTGGGGAGGTATAGCATTTTGATGCATTCACAAGTATACCAGTAATGGTAAATCAGGTAATGCGCCAAAATCGATGGGTGGATGCGTGGGAAAACCCCCATTCCACCCATGGAACTCCTCCCTGGGGCAGAGTAACGCAAAGCAGCTAGGTGGCCTTGCTTGGCTTGATAAATCTAACTTAAGAGCTGTGCCGCTCTTGCCCCCATTGTGTGGCGCAAGGGTGATGCAAGTCTTTGATGCATTTTGCCTGGTTATGTGCACAGAGCATACTACAACACTTGACCCAAATATTTATGGGAGAGATTGCTACATTGTAGCCCAAGTAGCGCTTTGTGGGTCAGCAAGGCCCTGCTTTTTAAACCACCTACTTTCACATTGAAAAGCAAAGGAGGAACATAATTTCCTTTTCTGGCAGCAAAGGCCTTGAATGAGCATCCCCTATCCACCTGCAATGAAAATAATCTCAGAAAACTCTTAAAGACACGCTTATTTATTTCTTCTTAACTTCTTAGAATAGACAATTTACCTAGTTTCTGTTGGCTATGGCTGGTACACGCTTTGGGGCAGCTGTTTACGCTCTATAAATCAATCTCATTCACTCATTAAACATAGCAACGTTTCATGCGTACTTGCAATGTTAAAAGCAAAACTATAGGTCCCAGAATACAACATGCAGTTGGTTAAAACAGCAATGCCAAAGGGTTCCCAGCTGACAAGTGTACATTCGGCAACTATGTGCTATGAATAGGATTTAAAAAACATCTGGTAAAGTTGATACATGGAATGAGTCGATGGCTCAAGCTTGACTGTGAGACACAAGTGACAGTAATGCGCTTGTCCTAGGTCTTTGCTTAACAATCTAATGCATTCTAGTAGTTGCTGTACGGGTAAATTCAGTTGAGCCAATGGAACTAATACACCTGAAAACAATGATTTGTAATTGAAAAGCGTAGGACTGAAACTCTACTTCTTGGTGACATAAAATCATCTGGTAAATTTACATTAAGTCATTTCTAAGATGAATTAAACATTTACATTTGGAATAAATGTATGAGGTTCACAATAAGGAAAATTAAATCTTCATGTTATTTTATTTATGGATAGAGCTTATGCAGTATAGGAGGCTGCTTCAGAGCATGATTAAAGGCACCATAATCACAAACTTCTTGTCACCTCTCGCACTTTTTCAGACAAATAATTCACTTTAAATGAATGTACTTACTGATATCAAAGGGATGAGATCCCAATATAAAGGCTAACACAAAGAGAGTGCATTCCATAATTCATCTTTTATTAAATGGATGTATTAACATTTACAAAATGCAGAACTATATTCTCTCTGGCTAACAATTGCTTTAGTTTCAGCTAAATTTTGGACTGCAAATTACATCAACTCACAATAATCGAGATTTCTAATAGTGTTGTGAGTCACTTTCTATGTACATGTGATGCCATTGATATTTACCTATGCTAATTAGCTCCTCACTTTTCTTCATACCTCGTGTCTTGGTTGTAGTTCCGCCTTGAATCCAAAAACATGATGTAGGAAAGTGGATTATTAGTAGGTGGAGGTTTTCACCTTCAGCTAGTAATAATATCACAATCAATAATAGGTCCAGTCTTAATGAATTAATCCTTGCTCAACCCTGGGTAACTTGACAAACGAGTAGTCAGGTTTAACTTAAGAGACAGGTATGTATAAAGCATTTAATATCACAAAAACAGTAAATAAGTAAAAGACACAAGAAAATAAAAATCCAACACCAATTTATACCAATAGGGAATATCGTTATCTTTACAATGACACCAAAAAAACAAAAACAATGTAGGGAACCAGAGACATGAATTTTGAAAGATTAAATAAAACACTGTGGGGCATATTCTCAAGGAGCTATCACCGAGTTAGCGGCACTTTAACGCATCCAAAGTCGCGCTAAATTCATCGCCCCATTCACAAGCTGGTGCTAACAGCCGATATCACCACATTACCCGCAATAGCACCCGCAAAAAACATCGCCACAGATGATCCCGGCAACTAGCGCTAATGATATGCAGAGTAGGCGTACCCGTGCAAAAAGCCACGACAACACCACTCCACAACATTCTCAACGACCAGCCAGATCTGCGATAAGATCACAAAACATGCGATAAGGCACGTTAGCAGCAGGAAATTAACACCTGCTCTTACCTGGTGTAAAGTCGGACGACAACCGGCACCAGACAAGGGAGCACAGCCCATAGCCATACATGAAGAACAACAGATGCCATGGAGCCACCCACCATGCATCCCCGAGCCCCAAGAGGGCAACAACACCAACCGCCACCACACCCAGGCCCCCCCCCGGGGCCCCCACACCCGGCACCCCCACCCACCCCCGGACAAAGAGATGGCACATCAACTGTACGAAACCATAAACAAAACAATGTGCCAGATGTCGCACAATCACAACACCCAACATACATGTGCCGTCAGACAAATGCGAATTAGACATTCATCTTAGATCTAGCAAATAATTCGCCCAATACAGAATAAACACAAAACAACTATTTTGAACAATCCTGGCGGGTCCCCCAGGACAGGCTGTAAGTCACAGCCTGCAAAACGAAATGACAGATAAGAAGGTGTGTCATGCGCTCACCAAAGGACAGAGAGAGCGAGCAAAAGAGAGAGACAGAGAGACAGAGATAGAGAGAGTGAGAGTGAGAGAAAGAGAGCGGGAGGGAGAGGGAGAGGGAGAGGGAGTGAGAGAGAGAATGTACAAGGAGCACAAAGACAATATGGCTCCTGGCTCATACATGCCAAATGTTGTGTGTGTATCGCCATTGGTGCACACCAAGTCAAAGGCCCGGCATCAATAGCAACGCGAAGGAAACATCACATCTCAAAAATGCAAGTAGTAGTCAGACCAACATTAGGAATGAAAGATCCTTTGTCTCAACACACAAGGCCGAAGGACATCTGAACCCCCGACCTTGGTCATGAATGCGGCTGGCACTCCCTGCGAGAGATACCATACCAGATCTTGACGACTCTCACACCAAGAACTGCACGAATGAAAGACAAACTTGTCCACACCCCACACACACTTGTCCCTGCTTGGGGTACATCTGCCTTGGATGCCCCTGACACATAAGTAAAAAAAAAAACATACGCACAAACTTTGCACACACATACGACTCATTGCTCCGAGCAGTGGCAGACCATCCACATAACTGCCGCCTGTCAGAAGAGTGCCGGTGCTACGAGACCAACAAAGGCAATGGCTGGCAATCCCGGGCACATGCACAACCCCTGTCACGTGGAACTGTACCGTGCACGAATGCTGCATCTGTTGGGATCACTGCCAACTGGCAGAGTTGCGCATCAGTTACCGTCTGAGTTTCCGGCTTGCGTACGTCACCTGCGTCCAGCCCTGGTTCCACTGTCGAACATGCACATTTGAGTGGCCCATGGATGTCTGCCTATCCAACACAACAGTAGCTGAACTGGATTATGACTTGTGTGTGCGCTCCCTATTGGCCCACGAACAGGAGTGTAACCGTGATACCCGTGCATGGGATGCATTGACATTGGGCATATGTGCAGGCAGTTGGGCATGGGAGATTGCACAACTCCTCGTGTGCAGTGACCACATCGAAGGGGCTCCCCAATTGGGCTGTGTTGTGGATAGGTGAAACGGCGTGGACGGAGCACAGCTGCCCGGACCAGGAAATGGATTGGCTCGCCCTCGTGTACCTTGACCCCGACAACGAGGAACTCTCGGAACAGATTGCCCATGAAGCAGCGCTCGCATACATGGACGAGTAACTACGTTCCTGCAGCCACAACTGATTGTCACCCACAGCACAGGTCGCCACACCTGGCCACACATACCACCACAACAGTGGACATGTCTGCCTTCGCCAGGACCGAGAATGCATGTGCGTGGACCTACGCGTGTGTACACACACATGTGCAAGGTGATGCAGTCCCATGGGCGGGGCTGCACAGCCTCGTTTGGCAACGTCACAAAATCGGAGACACTGCTGGGGGGAGAGTACACACATGGCAATGTAGCACGACATGTGACCTTGTAGGATCCGTTCACCTGCTCACTGTCAGCAGAGCACACAGTGAGCGCAGTACGGCGCGACACCACCATGCAGATCCCATGGGCTGTTAGTCGTGCCCCCTGACACGGACCAATGAGCAGACACCAAACATCACATGACTCATCCAGCACGGCAAGGTGGGTCGGGACCGTTGACATCCGTGATGAGTGGTGTTTATTCCTGCCACCCCATTCCTTGCACCTCGACATGTCCCTAAGCTGCCTGTAAGTGTCTTAAGCATTGCTCTGCATGTTGTGGCCCTTGCCTTGCCCGTACTGACACGCACATGCCAATAAAGCCCACGCCACTGCACCTGTGTACAGCTGTGCTGAGTGTTCATTATTATGACAAATCGTGTGCCCACATGTGCATTGTCTGTCTACAGGGAGGGATTGATTGACGCTTGTGGACTGTGTGTGGGTCCCCATTGACAGCTCCACCTCTGTGGGCCAGACATTGTGGCTGGGATAGTTGCTGGCAGACCTGTGCCCTTACGTGTCACCAGCAATGTGCGTATGGTGTCCAACTACTTGCCATGTAGATCAAGGTCATCCATCAAAACAGACTGTGTCCACACAGATGTGTGTGAGTAGGAATGCGAAGAGACGTTCTTTTGTCACATGTGATGGGGGACACCACTTCCGGACTACTACCGATCATGAGATTTCTACACACAGCCCGATTTGACACATGGACGTGGGGCGCCGTTGGGGGGGTAACGAGATTGTCGTATATGTGCAATGAGGCCACACCTAGTTCATACCTTCACAGTCATCTAACTGGCCATGTGGGTCAGGCTCAAACATGCGCATTGAGGACATTTCCCAGGGTGTACCTTTTGGTGCGATCAATGTCCCTGCATTCATCCAAACATTAATACGTGAGGGAACATAGACATGACACATCTGTGTGATTTGGAATGTTTTATTCACATTCTGGGGGGTGTCAGAGCAGGAGCAGTACATGGCCACTTCAGGCCCACATAACATGGTTGACCAGTGGTGGGCCAACCAGAGTCCTTGGGGGAATGCAAGGTGAATCTGAAGAAGTAGAGTTCAGTCCGCCGCAGGATTGCTGTGTCATTGGTACCAGAGCAGATATGGCAGTCCATGTCGGGGTCGAGGTGTATGTCGCAGAGTGTTTCGGGGGACATTGGGAGGTGTTATTCTAGGGCATGATGCAGAGAGCACAACCAGACAGGGACAGGCCATGTGGCGGGGACGGATGCTACTGCCTCCTTCCTCACACAGTCATTACCCTCGACATCTTACTCCTCTTAGACGTCTTCTGTGTCCGGTGTGTCAGGTGTGTGTGGTGGTGTTATGGCTGCGTCACTGTGTGCCACTGACACATCAGGGTCTGAAGGTGATAGGGCTGCATCACTGTGTGCCACTGACACATCAGGGGGCGGAGATGTGTGTGTCGAGCTTCCTGCAGCAGTCATCTGGTACAGGCTCAGTGGCAGCAATGGCAAGATGAGGATCCACAAGGCATGGAAGACCGCAGCTACATCTCGCTGGTGTTCAGCAGTGGCAGCCATACTTCCAGCCTGCATCTGCTCCATGGTCTCCATTGTCCGCCGCATCTGTGCCGACTCTGTGCTGTCATCGCTGGAGCCTGTCTGCCTAGACAGGTCTCATATCCGGGTAATGGACCCAGCGAGGTCAGCCAAGGATTGTTGTTGAGCATGGTGCCGACAGTGGGTGTCCGTACGGGGCTGTAGGTGCTCCCTGATGGGACTCAGGCACCCACGTATGGCATCGAGTTTGGCTGCCATAAGGTCGAAACCCCTCCGCAGGTGATCTGCCACCTTCTCCTGGCACCCTAACACACGGTGTTGGAATTCCATGTGTTGGTCGTGGGGGTCCTGGGAGCCAGCCGTGGTGGTGTGTGCTTCCTGCTGTGTGGGCTGTGCAGGTGGTGGGGTGACCGCGATGCAGCTGGGCTGCCCTGCTCCTGGAGGTGGGGTGCGGAGGCTGTCCACGAGACGTTGGAGGGTGTCTGTGCAAATGTGCAGGGTGTCCTCTTCATCATCACTGAAGAGCTGTGTGGTCTGCTCTGCAGGAGGTGTTGATTGTCCTTCTGCAATGTAAAGGGGAGATGCAGGTTAACCCCTTAACCGTGGCGCAAATTCTGCCGCGGTGCGGGAGTTCTATTGAGTGGGTGGGGCCGCGTCGGCCAACGGACGTGTTCAGCACTAGCAAGGTAGTGCTTGCGACGGCCGTTGGCCGACGCGCGCACGGAACGGGTTAACAGTGTGTTCCATGTATGTTGACGCATTGTAGATGTTTACATCCAGACTGCATGGCGATGTACATTGTGACTGTTTTGGTGAAGCTGGCTATTTGATGGGAGACAGTGTAGATTTCGACTACATGACGGATGTGTGGTTGTACTCGTACATTGCCATCTCACAGTGTCATGCATTGCCGGATGTGAATGGCCAGTTTCTACGCACGGGCGGCACCATTTCTGTCCTCTGTCCTGTGGTGTGGGTGTTGCACTCTGTGCCACATTGTCGTCAGTGTTGAGGTACTGTGATTGCCATGTGTGTGTGCTGCATTATTGCCTAATCGCCCCTGCAGCTCTGCTTTGGCGGACCCTTATCCCTTGGAGTCGGTGTGCATGTGACTTGTGTGCTTTTCGGGTGATGGGATGTTTGCGACTTGGGTCATTTGTGCAACTGTAGAAATGTTGTACTCTTGTGCATTGTGTGTCTGCTGCTGTGTTTTTTACGTCATGGGTCGTAGGTACACGTGGATGTGTCAGGGTGTGACCTGCTCCTTTACGGATGTGGTCCACACTCAGCCACCTTAATGTCGTGTTGTGCGCCATGTCATGTCTTGTGACTTCAGCCATGCTATTGGTCATGCAGTGTCACTTGCATTGCCAGGGTGGCTCACAGAGCCGCTGATTTTATGGATTCGGCACATGTGCATGGGAGGGGTGTGGCATTGGTGATATGGAGGGTGGCCCATTTGTGCACATTGTGGACGGGTGCCTACTTGGTGTTTCTATGTGTGCTGCGGTGTGCCAAGGGTATCAGGGACATGTTCCGCACTCATTGTGGGTGTGCAGTGTGCTGCACATGTTTGTGCATGTGTGCCATTGTGCCCATCTCCCCCTGTCCCCCCAGTCCCTGGTCGTTACTCACCCTGTTGCTGTTGGGTCCGGTCATATCGCGCTGTGTCCAGACCCCGGACTCCTTGCACCGTCTCCACACTGATGACTGTGGCCACCATTTCCTCCAGCTCATCCAGCTCCTCCTGTGGCGCCGGACTCCCACCTCCAGTCGCCTTTGCTGCCTTCATGTTGACAGCGAGTTTCTGTTTGGTTTGGCTGTGCACTTCATGCCAGCGCCCCTTGACCTCCTCCATTGACCTCCTCGACACTCCGACTGCATTCACGTTGGTGACGATGGACTGCCATATTTCCGTTTGTGTTGCCAATGGCGCAGTGGAGGTGACGAACAGTTGTTGGTAGTGTTCTATCACCTTCGTGACAGTGATCCGGTCTTCCTGCGGACTGAACCCCGTCTTCCTCTTCCTCTTCTCCTTGCCCTTCCCCTGGCACGGGGTTGCTGGCTGGTCCTCCGTGGGGCTTGTGGGGTTCGGGTTGTCCTCTGCACTCGGTCCGGGTGCATCCATGGTGCTACGCAGTTTGATTTGGTTTTGTCTTTTTTTGGGGGGTTTGCTTTTATAGTGCTTTTTCACGCATGACGCCTGTGAATTTCAGGCCTGCAGCTGGTTGTCGCTGATTTTTATAGCGCGTTTGGGGCATCGCAGGTTTTTTCGCGTTTCACATTTTTTCTGCGTCGCGTTAATTTTTGGGCGGTCATTTGGCGCGTTATCCTGCTACTATCGCATGGTGCCGCCGGGTTGGGAATACCACGTTAACACGGTGTTAGTTTCACGCGATGGACTGCGATGTGAAGGGTTGCGTTAAGCAACTTTTGAGGAAGTTATCACACGTTCTTGTGAATATGCCCCTGTGTATTCTAGCGCCAAAAAGCTTAACGCGCCACTTGCAGCTATCTGGTCACGCTGAACTGGGGCAAAGTCAAAGTTTTAGGCTGGCTGTGAAGGTGCGCGGGCCGGTTAGGGTGAGTGCTAGGTCCTGGTCAAAAGTTTACCTTTGGAATTACAGGGCTTATTTATCAGAAAGTAATGCAGCACAGAGGAGCAAGTTACCTTGCTGCACTGCACTGCTTTACAGGGAAAGGGCAGGAATGTGGCGTATTTATCACAATACGGCGCGTTCCAGCCTTTTCCCAGTGCTGTCGCACAATGGGCTAGCTAGCGCTAATGCATGCATCCTTGCACAATGCATTGCATGCAGGATTGTTTTTGTGCAGGAAGAGGCACCTTCCTGCACACAAACTATCCCCTGAGGCATTTTCATCTACCTATGTGTGCTGCAGAATGCAGCACACATAGAAAGAGGAAGCAACAAGGAAAAATAAAGATATTTCTCCTCATTACACCTCCTTTGCGAAGGCGTAGCATTTTGGCGCCTTCCCAGGTCTTTTGTTTTTGATTATTTGTTGTTATTGATTATTTGCCTTCCCAGGTCTACCAGTAATGGTAAATATGGGAATGCATCAAAAACCATGGGTGTTGCATGGGAACACCCACACAACACCCATGGAATACCTCCCTGGGGGCAGAGTAACACAACGTAGCGATTAGTGCTGCTTTGCTTTGCTCTGGATCTATCAAGCCACTTAGGGCCACACAAAGTGGCCTTGCATGGCTTGATAAATAGGGCCTAAGTCTTTTTCTTGGAGACTTTCTCTCGTTGATGGCCTCGTTGGCGAGTCATCAGGCTCCTCGGATCCGAAGTTCGAGCCGGCAACGGCAGGCTGCCGCCGCGCGATGCCTCAGTGAGCCTCTTGAAGTCTTTGTCCTTAACATCAATGGTTAAGAGCTCCAGCGCTTTCAGTGGAACAAACCTGCAGGGTCAGGCTGATTTGTGAGTCAACAACTGTGGCTTGACTCTCGACGTCGAGCTGGACTCCTCCTGGAGCTTTTCAGCAAAACTTTGTAGAAAGTTTCTAAACTTTCAGATCCTGTTCCTTTGGGGGAGAAGTGTCCAGCAGCACCAGCCAAGTGTTCAGAGACTCTGGTTTGCCTCTTGGGAGGTAGGACTCAAAATTAACCCTGGGCGGAGTTGCGCTATGCAAAACTCCGCGAAGTGGAAAAAAAATTCCGCCGCGCTACGCGAAGCTCCACAAGCGTCGGAGTGCGATAGAAAAATGCCGTTTACTGTGATTATCAGTGCCGGATGCTTGTTCGCACTGTGCAATGATCGCGAACGGCACCATGCACAGCGCAAGCGGGCACTGCTTTCCTTTCTGCTGCTCGAGTAGATTTTTACTCAAGCGACAGCTTTCTCAACGCAAACGGCAGTTTCTCAACGCGAACGGTCGCGAGCATATGCGACCACTCGCAATGAGAAACCTGACCCCCCCGCGTTGAGAAATCTCGCCGGGAGGTTTATTTTCTACACTCGCGCTCGCCAACTTGATGTTGACGATCGCGAACGAGGAAAAATCTCGCCGGGAGGTGGATTTTCCTCGCTCGTGCTCGCCAACTTGACGTTGACGAACGTGAGCGAGTAAAAAAAACTCCGCTACGCGGGGCGGAGTTTTTCAGAGCCCCGCGTAACGCAGAGGTCCGAAAAATCCGCAAACTCCGCGAGCGGAGCGGAGTTCACTGCCCAGGCCTACTCAATATCCCTGCACCTGCTCAGTCTAGGAAAAATCCAGTTGCAACTAGTCAGCTTGGGTGGTCCTTTCTTTTGGCTTCTAGGTGACTTCTTTCAGCCCTTTTTCACCTGGTGCTGATCAAGGTGTCTACTCCTTTTTCTTTCAGTCAGGCACAGTCCTTCTTAGTGTAGCCTTGAGGCTGCAGCAGGTTGAGTCCTTTTGAGTGCAAGCCTCCAGCAGGGCAGTCCTTATTCTTTTGTTCCAGGCAGTGCTCAGAGGAGCTCCTGCATCTCTCCCATATTTATCCTCCATTCTGGGCTGGCAAGAGGATGGGGCACCACAACCAATTGGGATAAAGCTAACTCCCTCTGCTATGACCACTTCCTGTGAAGTGTGGCATATTTTTGATGCAAAATGCACTGTTCTCCAAAGATAAAAATGTAGAAAATCTTTTCTTGATGTGTGTGTGTGTCTGTGTAACCCAACCTAAAGGCGTGGCTAACAACTCACTACTCTCCCCTTCTAGCCCCTCTCCTAATCTAACTGGGGCACTCCCATCTGGTTGGGGATCAAGGAAGTGAAGGCTAGCCTGGGTACTGGGACACCTGTTCTCCTGTCTTTGAAGCCCAGCTTATCTCCCCAACCCCCTTCCTCTCCCTCGCTTCTCCTGGAAGCAAATCTTCTCCAACCAAATAGCTGAATTGTTAAAGCGCTGAGCCTCTTCACACGTACTCATAGGGCAGCTTGGCTCAAGCTGTCAAAGGCTGGCCAATCAGAAAGAGGCTGCTACAGGGCTGTTGGAGGTAACTTCAGGATAGTAAGTTCTAAAACGACTTTCCTGTAACAGTTATAATAAATCCAACCATGGCAAGTTGTCGATTTATTGCAACCACTATTTTGAATACTAGGTTTAATGAAGCCTTCCCATGTTAGCCTACTGGGCTAGCAGCACTACAATAGGGAAAAATGACTTGTCTGTGTGAGAAGTTGGCCTGGCATATGCTGTCCACTAGTTCTAGTGGGCACCTTGCACCAGTCCAAACAACCCCTTATGGAGATAGGTTAAAGACAACCTTTAGTGAAAGCTATCCTAGTGGTAGCTATGGAGAGCAGCCTTCAGGCTAAGTCTTGAAGGAATGTAAAGCAGCTTGTTTTACCAGTCTATAATCTCTTGAGTGACCAAATGAAAGAGGACCATACCAGGTATATATATAAAATATATGTATTTAGTCTTAAACACACCCCTCTAGTCGCTTTATGAGGCTAGAGTTCGAAGTACATAAGTTACAAGTCAAATATCAGCAGTATTTAGCACAATACACGTTTGAGCCCTAGGGGCGTACCAAACCATATACTAAAATAGTGGTATAAGAACCACGACTGAGCTAGACACAAGGCCTAGAGCCTGTAGAAGTGCTTGAACCCCAAGGAACCACCCAAGGTAGTGACACAGGGGACCCACGGGGGGCACGTGCAGTGTGAGAACACAGCCGCGAGCCACCGTTGACTTCTATGGGGAAAGTCGCGGTTGGATTTTTAAAAGGAAAGGACACTTAGAGGAGGACTTGGAGCAAACCCCTTTAGAACTAGGCAGTTCTAGAGTCAATACCCATGGGAGCACCGGAGTACTCGAGTTACCTCACCCAGGGAAGCCGGGTGCATAGGTGTCGTTTAGCGTCGGGTTTCGTCGTCGTTTTCAATGGCGATCTGCTACAGCGGGCTGCTGGCGGCCAAGCCGAAAGTGTCCGGGTGGATCCAAGAGTGGATCAAAGATCTGAAGGACCTGAAAGCAGAGGGGACAGAGTCTGGGTCACTAGCCAGTGACCAGGAAGGCCATGAGCAGATGCCCACCGATGTCGGGTGCTTCAGGTAGGTTGATGGTCATCTTGACTCTTCAGCCACGAGGTCCAGGAGGTGTCGATGACAACCAGGAGCTAGATTTGAGCTGTCCCACAAGGTTTGTCGATTGCTTCGGTGTCGGCGACCAAATTGGACCCAACAAGCCTTGGCAATGGCAAGTCAAGTGGAAACAAAGAAAGGACGTTGATGCAGACCAGCAAGGTCTGGGGGACTCACCCTGTGAGGGTAAGTCAGGGCACATCTGGAGAAACCAGGAAAGCCCAAGCAGAAGAAGAGTTGCCTTCGGGAGGGCCCACTAGCCAACGGACTAGCGACTGCAAAGGAGCCTCAAGTGGACGCACTTGGAGCTGGCTCACAGGACACTCGTGGAGTGGGGCCAGTGATCTTTGGTGCAGTCGGTGCTGGAGGCGGGGGCTACTCGGAGCCTAAAGTACAACTTCGTGGAAGACCAGGAAGAGGATGCACTTGCAAAAGCTCTTGGTGTCCAGGGGTCATGGTTCCACATCACCCACAACAGCTACGGGCCTCAGCTTTGCTGGGGTCTCAGGGCAGCCTCGTCGAAGTCTGGAAATCTATGTCTGGTGTTGCAAAGACTTCAGTGTCTGGTGGGAGCTTCAGCGATGCAGACCGGACAATTGCTTCTTAGGTGCCTGCCAAGCAGGGGAGTCACTCCTTGACCCCAAGGGAGATTCTTCAGTCCTCTAATCTTTAAGTAGAGCGTCGAAGGTCCAGGATTCGGCTTCAGAGTTTCGTCCAGGGATATCTAAAGTCCTAAGGACTGGGGTCCCATACTTATACCAAGTTAGGGGGTTGGACATACTCTGGGGACCCACCTATGGGAGGGTCAGGGAAGAGGGGTGGTTACACCCATTCCCTTTGTCCAGTTTCGTGCCAGAGCAGGGGCAGGTAGCCCCTGCAACCGGTTTGAACTGGGCTATGCACAGGGACACCAAATGTGCCCCCAGTGCAGGACTTCAAAGCACCAGAGAATGCTCCCGCCCAGCCCCAATACACACTATCCTGTCTGGGGAGGTGGTTACACCTCCTTTCGACAGGAAACCTATTGTCCAGGCCTCCCCTGCCGGAGTTTCGGTCAGCAGCAGGAGGCCAGACCCGTGTCTGTGGCAGCGGCATCCATTTTGTGATGCCAGGGCTCTGTAAAGTTAATACCGGGTATGCCGGTGTGTACATGTCTCTCCCTCTAGAAGGGTGGAATGCAACCCCTGCCGCCAGAACTGGCAGGGGGGTTGTATTCCAAGATGTTTGACACCAAACACGACATGTTTCCGTGCAGCCATCCCAAAGTTAGCATTTAACGCGAGGTTATAATGCACTTAAGAGTATATGGTCAGGCTGCACCACAAACAGCACCAGAGGATTGACTCCGAACGCTGCAGAGGGGCTCTGCTCATGCAGGGGCACCCTCTCACATAAAAACCAAGCACACTGCCTTTAGGATTGTTAAGGCCTGCCATAGGAGTGACTTATAGGTTTATATGTGTGTGCAATGGTAGTGATATAGGTAGCCTATACCACAGTAAGGGGTGCATGCACCACCTTACCCAGGCTGCAGTAGCAGTCCTGTGGTGTCATTTTGGAGGGCCTTCCAGGGGTGGCATAATACATGCTTCAGCCCCTGGAAGGCCTCTGGGGTGTCTATGCCCTTGGTACATAGTATACCATATACTAGGGACTTATAAGGGCACCCCAGAATCCAATCTGGGATGTACCTAAAGTACATGGAATCAAGTTAGAGAGGAAGCAGCTAGGCTGGGGTCCTGAATAGCAGGGCCCCAGCCAGACTAAAGTCGAAAAACAGTGAAACATCAGCAAAAAGTGAGGGTATCCATAAGAGGCAGATCCTACTCTCCTACAGTCAGTTTTTTCCTACCATGCCTTATAAAATATCTTTCATATTGTCAATGCTTTTTATAACTCTGAACCCTACCCTTGGGGCACGTAGGGCAGACCTTATAAGTGATAAAAATGTAGTTTTGGACTTTGGAAGCCCTTTCAATTCCAAAGTCGACTTTGGATATAGTTTTCTTTTGAAACTGGCCTGCAAGGCAGGCCTGGCTTTAAAATGACACCAGACACCACAGCAGTGCGCACTTAAGTGCATTAAGTTCACTGAGGTCTCTAAACCTACATGCCATACCATTTACTAGGGACTTACAGATAGGTTGTCTTGACCAATTAGAATTATACCAATTACCAAACACCTTTAGAGGACAGAGCACTGGCCCTGGGCCTGGTTAGCAGAGCCCAGGGCACTTTCAAAGTCAGTAACCACCGGCATCAGTCAAAAAATGAAGGAGATCTGGGCAAAAAGGATTACTTTCCTACACATGACAAATCAAGATGAAAGTTACAAAACATTTTCTGCAGTCTTATCAAATATCCAACGGTCCTTTATGGCACCTTAAAACAGTTTTTCTCAAAAATACTTTTGCATTTTGAAAGTTGCATTTTTACCAGCTGCAGTTTCTGCATGAGAGCAGGGGAGCATTGGCCCCCCACCTGCTGCGAGCCATGCAGGAAAAAATAAAATGGCAATGAGGAGATTTCATTGCCATTTTATTTCTCCGACGTGCACACTGCAGCAGGTACGCGACTCCGAGCCCATGGAGATGCGGGGCGTGTCCCCTGCTGCCGATTGGCAGAAGAGGACAGGAGCAGCAGCTGGCTGGGTGCTCCGAAGAGTGCATTTCACTCTGGCCGGCTGTCTTGCGCTGGCCAAAGTGACATGTGCACTGTTTAAACTCCACGCAGCTGTGTTAGACAGTTGGATGGAGACCAAAGACAGGCCTACAGGACCTGATGTAGTGTCCAGCCAGCCTGCTCCATCCAATCCAGGCACTTCTCTCATGCTGGTTAACAGCATGAAAGGAGTGTGTGGATTGGTAGGGGAGCTGGACAGCTGATTCAGAAGTGGAACACCGAGGAAGACGGCGGATGTGCAGCCTTGGGTAATTACTATTTTTTTTAATTTAAAATGTTATTCTAGTGGGGGGGTGTTCGACTTTTGGAGGGATGGGTGTTTTATTAATGGGCTTTTGGAGGGCAGGGATATTTTATTTTGGGGTTTTTGGAGGGTGGGGTGCTTTATTTTGTTGTTTTGGGAAGTGGTGGGGCTCTTCACTCGCTGCACCACTTTTAAAGGATACCAGCCGCCCTTGAGTTTTATTTTTCTATTGTACGCATGAGCATGCAACTGCCAGCATTGAATGTGATGCAGTCATACGTTACCTCAAGTTATAATAAAGTTATAGGGAAGATTCACAATCCATTTATAAGTCCAGGAAATACTACCACATGTGCATTCGTTTACACATTCTTACATTCCTTTGTGAACTGGCCTCAAACACCCATTAGTAAAAGTGCGAAGAGGGTATAGTCCTTTCTATTTGTACTACCAGTATATGAATATTCCATGAATATGACATTTTAAATGTTTTGTGGTTAATTTACAACCGCATCTAAGAGTATGTAAAAACAATACTACAGAAATACTAGTTTACATAGTCCAACATGCCTTTATGAATAGGTCCCATGATTTCTGAGCCTTTTATTCTGCTATTTCTAGTCTTGCATTCACATTAAAAAATCATAATTAAAAGTGACACCAAGTAACACTAATAAACCACAACTTTCTCATTAAAGATAACTCAAGTTGCCCAAGTCGTGCGTTTCCAGTCAAGGGCTTTGAATTAACAAATCACATCATTTCTGTGGTAGTAATTGTTTAGTTTAATTAAGTCAAATGGATGGACAGACCTGACCACAATGATTTGTAAAAGGAATGCCCAAGACTGTAAATGTTGTGTCCCAATGACGTGGAGCCACCTAGCAACCCTATCCTTGGGGGACCAATCAGAACATAGTTATGAGCCCGAGTTTTCCCTATGGTCTTTTTGTGGGGAGATTACCTAAAAAATACTGGTATCATATACAATAGGAAATCCGGAATTAAACTAGCCTCCAGCATGGAGACAAGTGCTTTCTGTATCAGCATAGACTGGAGGCCACAGAGACAGTGAGGGGCATATTTACACGCCCCTATCGCCACGGGAACATCACTTTTTATGACGTTCCTGTTGCGACAGGGGCTTCGCCATATTTACAAGGCAACATTAAGCCACTTAACGTGGTGGCGTAGTGGGCAAAAGAACGATGGATTTAACCCAGATCTTTTGACTGGGGGAGAATGTTTGCATTGTCAGCATTCCGTCCATCATTTGTTTGCTGTAACGCCTTGTAAATAAGGCCCCCTTTCACGCTATGCTTAGTGTGAAAGGGGAGGGCAATGGGTGTTGCTGTGGGCGTTCCACCGCAATACCCATTGATTCTGACGCTGCCCCCTATTTACAAGGGAGGAGTAAATAGGAGGCAGTGCTAGAATTAAGAAGAGGGAAAACCTGGTCTTACCCTGGCGCAACGAGGAGAAATGTTTCATTTCTCCTCGTTTTTGCTGTTTTCATGTTTGCTGCGTTGTGCAGCACACATGAAAACAGCAAAAGCCAATGATTGTTTATGTACAGGAAGGTCCCCCTTTTAAAATGCCGTTTTGCAACTTCTAGGTGTGCTGCATTAAGTAGCACACATAGAAGTTACAAAACGGCATTTAAAGATTGTTTATGTGCAGGAAGGGGGACCTTCCTGCACATACCCAATCTTCCCCTGCACGCAGACACCCTTGCACTATGGTGCAAGGGTGCCTGCGTTGGCGCTAGGCTGCTAAGTGTAGCGCCAGCGCAGGGGGAAATGCAGGGCTGCACCATATTCTTGTGAATATGGTGCAGCCCTGCGTTTCTGAAGTGGCGGAGTGGGGTATTAAGCCAGGAAGGCTAACGCTGCACTCCGCCACTTCCCTTATAAATATGCCCCCAAATGTCTTACAGATACGTCAGGGGAGAAACTAGGTTAACTCAGAAGTAACAGCCATATGTTTTTTAAACATGGGAATGATCTCTCAATCCCCCAGTTGTCATTTAGCCCTCATTCTTTGGGGGCCACACCTGGTCAATTTCTATAGCCCCCAAATGCAACTTCTTTCTTGGTGAAAAAAGGAAAATGGACTGGTATTCCCTACCCTCTCCTCTGAGTTTTACTTTCCAAAGGAAAGGTGGCATCTCAAATCTGACAGATGTGCCAGAATATCTGTTGCTCTTGCACAGTAAAGATAAGGGACCCCATCCTAAACCCCCAGAACAAGTGCACACACAAACCCTGGTATTATAATTATTGTGTATTGTGTGCTAATCTTACATAAATCATTTGAATAAGTACTATCTTCCTAATAATTGAATACTCAGAAAAACTAAAAAAAACTGTAGGTAAACCTAAAGAATTATCTTTAATAGTAGGTGCCTCAGGTATTGTTATAAATGAAAGTGAATGCTAACTAGGTATAATACCAGTTCACCCAGTTAGCACACCAGATAATTCTGCCAGGGTACTGAGGCTATGCCTTGAACTGAGGGAAAACTCAGGGCCTCATTTATGAGGCCCTACCGGCAGTTGTGCGCTGCAGGAACGTCACTTTTTTGATGTTCTGGTGGCGCAATGTGCAACAACATATTTATAAGGCCTTATAAATAAGTGCCCCTTTCATGCAGAAAACTGTGTGAAAGTGGCGATCCATGGGTGTTGCTGTTGGTGTTCCCACGCAACACCCATGGAACCTGATACATTTCCAAAATTACGAGAAATCGTAAACCTGGGATTGCGTCAGAACCTCAGGGGTGGTGTTAGGGAGGTGCAACGAGGAGAATTGTTTTAATTTCTCCTCATGCTTTACTTTTTCTATATGTGCTGCATTCTGCAGCACACATAGAAAAAGGAATTTGCCTGAAGTGATTGATTTTGTGCAGGAATGTTTCCCTTCCTGCACAAAATCAATCATCCCTGCAACGCAGGCACCCTTGCACCATCGTGCAAGGGTGCCTGCGTTGGCGCACGTCAGCCCATTGTGCGACGGCGCTGGGGAGAAGGACAGAAATTTGCTGTATCACATAGATACGGCGCATTCCTGCCCTTTTCTTTTGCCATAGGGCAGCGCATCAGGAAGGCCTGCGGCTCCCCTACAGCAAAAACTAATAATTGAGGCCCTCAGTGCCTTACTCGGAGGTCTGGAGGGATGCACCAAGCAATTCTCTAGTCAATATGAAACATGCACATTAACCAATGGTGGTAGCATAATGTTTTTCTGACTGATATTACGTATGAGTGGTGCCTACAGGACTCATTTGAGTAAAGTTCCACTTGTATGTAAGGCCCAGACCCTGTGCTGGCATCTTTGTGTGCATGGCAGGTGCATAGGGTATGCATGGTGACTGATAGAAAGACTACATGGTTACTGTGAGTGTATAGTTGCAAAGACCAGTAGGATCCATTTTGAATGCCTCAAAGGACTCATGTAAAAGTTGTGGTCATACTATTAATTATCAAATCATAGTATGCTGATACCGCAAAAACCCCTTCACAGGAACTGTAGACCACTGTCACCAACTGGGGGCATGCTTGTTGGTCTCCTTCAGGTCATAGGACAAGTCCAAGACCAACTCATAGTCAGATACAGGGCCAGGCCCTTGTGCACACTCTAGATTAGCATGACTCCCTGGCCAAAAATCAAAGGTCAGAGTTCCAGATACACGCAGCCAGGAATTCAGGGCTGGGACACGCGCTATATACCATGTAGGGGACATTACTATCCCAGCACCTGCAATATTTCTTTGGTTCCCCTTTAAGAATTGTTTGAAAATCCTTCTTCTTTTTAATTTATATATTTCTCTTGCATAATGCACTGTTCGGTCCTATTTTTAAAAAGATGAGCTTTTGGAGAGAGATCTGTCCGAACAGACTATACATTCCCAAAAGATTCCTTGAAGTGTTTTTATTTGTTTGACCTCTACTTACAGTGCAACCTCGGGCTGCTGTGAACATTTTTGCCAGGTATCATTTTGGTTCCCAATCTGGCCGTGGAGATTCTGTACAGAAGGTATATTATGCGTCCTGTTCAAACTTCCCCAAAATATGGTCACCACTCACTACTGTCATCAAGCTGGCTTGCTGATGCTCTACACCAGAGCCCTCATCTATGTCATCTACTGCCTTGCCTCGTCCCCCCTATCTCAATTCATCAGCCCGTAAACCCCAATCTGCCATCTTCAGGCCTCAAACTCTCTTTTTTATGTTTAATAAGCTTTATTGAGATAAAATTCATCATATAACATTGGGCAAAAATCAGAACAATATTCAAGGACAATTAGATTATACGGAATGAAATATGCCATGAAACATAGTAGAAAGCTGTTTACAATTTTTTGGGTTTATAGGGAAAACAGAAATAGGGTGAGGGAGGGAAAAAGACCTCAAACTCTCTTTAATGTCTCAAAATCTCTCTTTGCCAGCTTCTCTTTTAGAATCTTCTAAATTCTACCCCCTTGCTTCACAATTTTGCAAAATGGCCTTTTCCCGGAATTCGGAATAACTATCAATCTGCATGACTTTAAGAAGGATCTATCATGAAATGTCCCACTTTGAAGATAATCCTATGAAGAGAGTGATCGAAAGAGAAGCCTTGGGCCCAGAGACCACCACTCGCCCACCAGGACCATTAACCCTTGATCTCTGTGGTGTCCTCTGTTTAGCTTTACAAATCCCACCCACACCTGACTGCACGTTATGGCTGAGCGTGTGTGTGTATCTTAAATCTTCCTGGCACTGTTCCAGCACACAGCAATTCTGGCTGGGATGTCTCATCAATAAATAAAGACAGGTTGGCTCAATCACATGCTGCCACCTCTAATTACGAGTGACCTTCTCAGCTTTCATAAACAATGCCATTTCTCACGAGCCATTTTGTTTTCAAAGTCTGCCAGGGTGAAAGGGTCTGGCCTCGAAGCTGGGTTTGGTTTATGATGGAGCGATGCAGCAGAAGTGAAACAAATGTCCTGCTCCACAGAAGCCAACGTTCGGCTAATGAATATGGCCGAGCTCCAGTCCTGGCGTGACAGCGATCTGAACAGATAATTCTCGCAGCCTACAAGGTGCGGGCGCCGATAATGGTCTGCGTCCACATGCTGAGGTGACGATTTGTCTTTGCTTGTGCTAATGCACGCGGGCTTAGCTCGCGCTTTTCGTGGATGATGGTGGTGATCAGAATAATAACATCGCCTGTCGGGCCTGATAGAAAGTAAAGAGGTGACATATACACGGAAAAGCCGCTGCTGAAGCCTTCAGATTGCTGACCCCTTCAACTCAATTAAGGAAATGTTGAAAAATGTTTTCCTGGGAGGCTCATGTTTTTTCTGTCCGGTGGGTCGTCTGAGAACTGGAATAAATAAAGTCCGTTGATTGCAAAATACTGCTGAGTGTTTCCTTTGAGAGAGTACGAACAGTCGCAGAAGTTGCAGAAGCGTCCTGTGTGCTTCTGTAGTTCTTGATGGGTCGTCTGAGGCTCTGTCCAGGTCAATTCTCCTCCTAGTACGGAAATAAATTGGTAAATAATGGATTGTGTCTATGGTGATTTAAGCAAAGTTTTCATAAGTTAGATTGAGAGTGATGAGTAGGGCTTGTCTTAAAAAAGCTATGTTTAAGGAAGGCAGAACATACTTGCCTTGATTTAAACACCAGTCAAACTGGACAGAATAGGTCCTGGTGAGAAATTGACGCTCGACGTCAAAGACACAGGATAGAAAACAAACCCTGGGAATCATGCACGCTGATTTGATATCTTCTGTATTTAACAATGATGCTATTCAAATTCAGATTTTGATTCCTGGTCAGAAATGAATGAGACGATACTGAGGATTAGCCTAATAATTAAACATTATTGCCTGCAGCTATTAGTAACAAGCATTTGCAATGCAATAGGTCTCGCATTTACGCGAGTTAAAGCTATTGGCATTGTAAATGACAATGCCTTTAGTTCATGTTTTAAAAACCAAAACATAAATAAAAGGCTTTGTCATTTACAATGCCAATAGCTGAAACTCGCGTAAATGCAAGACCTATTGCATTGCAAATGCTTGTTTTTTTATTTATTAGTGAAAGCTTAAAAGTTGATATTCAGTCGCCAGCCAGCAGTGCATGCGTTGACGAATGGGTGAGAGTGAGAAGCTGAGCAGCACAGACGACGTGGGAAAAGTAAAGCTGCCTCACTTTGTGCATGTATTTTTGAAAAATTACATTCACCACCACTGCCTCCAGAAAATAATTTATAGCCCCGGCCCTGACAAAGTGCTGGTGCTGAGCATCGGAAAGCACCGGCACAAATTAAGCACTGCACCTCAGTACCTTTTAACTGCCAAGTACTGTAATGAGCAACAGAAAGGGGGCTGAATAGCAAGGCTGCGTGGTTTGTACCATTGTGTAACTGTGTTCACCACACCTCTCGGTAAGACTTCCATGATACGATCCCACTTGCTTTACTCATCACCTCTGCTGGTACATTCTACTCTGCTTTTTTTAATTTGACAGCATGTGCATCTGTAATGACACAACATGGAGGTTGTTGATGTTTAAATCATGACTATAGTCTCGTCCTCTTTCCCCCTCACTCCCCCCACCCCGCCCGTCTCCAGCAAAACTGTTTTCCCAAACCCAGCACGACAATTTGATCATTCCTTCAGGAGAAGGATAATTTCCCCACACACAATGAATACAGCACAGTGCACGCTTATTTTAAACATATTTATGGCATGGAAAGCTGCCCTCAAGGAAGGTATAGTCACTGCATTAATAATGAAGAGACTGACGCAAAAGCGGCGACACTTAAAAACTAGGCTAACGCAAGATGTCTGCCGTTAGAAGCTGTTCGGTTGCCCTCACCGGCGGCCCCCAACAGTTCCGCGCTCTTGACGTATGTCCAAGCCCACAACCATTCATAGTCACCCTGACTGACCATGGCGGCAGCGGTATGCAATCACTGGCATGGTTCTGAGAAAGCCCAGTCTTAAGATGGCCGCCACGCCAGCGCCCCGCAGACTGTAGGCAACCCATTGTACTCTTTTTTGGGAGGTGGGCGCACGCGCAGTGACCTCCCGGCGCGCGCCCCCTTCTGTACTCTCGCCGCCCGCGCTAAACCTGAGAGGAACCGGTGCCATCGCCATGGGGGTAAGTGAGAGGGGGATAGTATTGAATTATTGTAGAAATAATGTGGGGTCCCAGTTTGAGAATGAGGTGTGCTATTGGGGCTGGTGGTAATACGAGGTCTGGGACTCGGAGGTCAGAGAGGAGTGTGGGTAGTACTGGGGCCAGGATTATTCTTGTGCACTGCAGGTAATGGAGAATATGTGACAAATACACGGGTAGGGTAATGTTAGCTTTTTTAGTACCATAAATGGGGGTGTAGTCGCGCTCGGAAGGAAAGCGGACATCGGGAGGACAAGAACTGGACGGCAACACATAACGGCAACAGAAAGGATGGGAGAGAAAGCGAAATCGAAAGCGCGCCATGCGCACATTCTGCTTAAACGCCGCGATCTGTTCGCGTGCACATCTCATGTCCTTGGAGTTGTGCTAACGCCGCCGTACGCGTGCACAACTGCAGTCCTTTGTGCGCGTGCACATGTCCTGTCCCCCTTCGAAAGCAAGTCGACAACAATAGATCTCGCTTAGCGAGCACCGCATGGCGCTGCATCGCTAGGCGAGACCTAAAAAATGGCTGGCAACCACCTGTTCATGGTATTATGGGCCTGAGTGCAACCGACGGGCCATAAAGAGGAAATCGGTAACTAACAGCTGTGATTGTTTGCAGCTGGGGATAATAATTCTTAATTAAATTCCTTGCCGTAGTTATTGTCTGAGTCTGTAAGGCTTTTAATACTCTCCAAACAACATAGGATGCCATGCCCTGGATCGGTACCTTCAGGTCTGCTCTTCTGTTCTGTTCTCCTTTTCAAGGCTTGTCACTGGGGAAAGTGGAGATGTTTTAGGGTAGGGCTGAAAGGTTCCTGGTGTACTCACATTGTGCCACCCTGCTCCTGATTATGTCATCAACTGCTGTGTCACCCAGTAAGTGTGTCAGATTTATTTGGCTGAGTTGCACGAGTGACTGCTTTCCCCATGCCAAAGCCATGGCACTACTAACGGGAGGCGGTTGCATTGATGATAAAAATAGGGAGTACTGACCTTTTTAGAGGCACCCCATACAAGCATGATGGCTACTGGTCCTCTGAGGTGACACTTTGATAATGATATATGGTCTCTTCGTCCACTTTTTCCAGATCATTAATTTAGAATGGATTTGTTTGATTCCTCATACTTTAAACTATAAACACACTCGGTTTAAGACACTTGGTGCCTCAGTAGGCTGTGGGAGCTTGTGTGGTGGTCGGAAACCGGCCGCAGCACTAGCTCCCATAGAGAAATTGGAGTTTCTGTAAATCCCTGCACCATGATGCAGGGATTTACAGGGGGCACCATAGGTGCCCCCCAGGCCCACAGCCGTAGGTCACGGAGAGAAGGGGGCCCTGCTAGGGCCCCCAAAGTTGCTTTCCGACAGGCTTTCCATGTCGGAAAGCCTGACAGGGAAAGCATGTCAGAAACCAACGTCAGAATCCCGACAGTGGAAACGCTGTCTGTTAGGGATTATGTGCGGCTTCTGACTGGCCGATAGGCTCCTTGAGCCCATCGAAAGCCAGTCGGTTTGACTGGCCGGTTTACATTCCGACCGTCGACATTATAATTCGGCAGTCGGAATGTAAACCAACGATATCGGTCGGTAAGCCTCTGACGAGCATTCATAGGCTTACCAACCGACATCGTAATAGGGCCCTATGTATATTCTCTATCATTTTGAAAAATATTCAGGCTAAAATGGCTATCCATGCTATCATTAGATATGCATCTCTTCAGAACAATCTGGATATTCCCTCTTTTTCGGTTGATTTTCATATTGACATATGGGCAAAAACTAGTTTTTGAAAAATGGGACAACTCTTTGAGAGCCAACAGTTTATTCCCTTTGCTCAGTAGAGTCACTTAATATGGGATTCCTGCTAACGGTATTTTTAAATATATATAAATGGGATATATTTTCTCGAACAAATTTACAGACCATGGGTGTTTATTTAAAATACCCTGCATAGAATAGCTTTATAGCAATGGACTAATGGGTCAGATTGGTAAACTGTATAGGATTCTGAGGAAAAGTGTTCTTCTGATCGGCATCATTTGTACCGGGACTCCATTGTTTTTCATTGCCATTTCGTGTCAAACACATTCACACGACCCACCTGGTCGTTTCTGCTGATGCCTGAGGAAATTCTAACTAACACGACAAAAACCATCTTGCAGCCTGCATTTCTGCCCAGGAACTGTCGCACACCCAACCCCCTGTTCTTTGCAGTTCGACAGAAAGCCATGAGACACTCACGCCCTGTGTAAATGATTTGTTTTCCATCTCCTGCTCCCTGCCTGGTAAACATCCTTGACACCGTGATCAGGTTATCTGGACAATGGTCTGACTGCTGGGCCTTGATCAGGGTGATTGGACAATGGTTTGAATGACCGTGCTTTGATCAAGCTGAGTGAACAATGATTTTAGTACCAAGCCTTGACCAGGTCACCAACTACAAACATCGTCTGGACCTGGTTATCAACTGCAAACACTGCCCTGATTGAACAATGGACTAACAGCCAAAAGACTGGAATGAAAAAGTATAAAAGGCCTGTAAGCTGCGGAGTAAAGCAGCAGCCTCCTCTGTCTTGTTTCTAACGAGCTTGGGACTCTGTTCCATAGCCCGGGCTATTTGAATAAATCTGGGTTCCTCCTGCAGACGAAGGCTCCTGTGTCTCCTTTTACTACGTATGAAGGGTATGGAAGACTTGGGCGGTTCCCCCGCCGCCGAGACCCAGTAAGTGGGTTATTCCGGTTCCTCAAATGGCGCCCGAACAGGGACTCCACGAGTACGAAGGTCAGGCCCGGTGGTTGTGAGGAGGTGCACGGAGAGACTCCGACGGAGGCGCCCTACCCGACGGATTCTTGCAATCCGGTAAGCCGAACGACTCGCCCGCTGTTCCTCCCCACCCGGTCTGGGCCACAGGACTGCGTCCTCGCTGGAGTCCCCTAGCAAATAATTTCTGGAGCAGGACACAGCCCTACGTCTGCAGAAGAGAACTACCCCTGTAAGGTAAGGGTGGACTGATCACCCACCAAGTCTGTATGATTCTGCTGTTATTGACCTTTGCAAAAATCAAGCAAGCGAGGTGAATTTTTAAAACCCGCCGGTGTCTGTTATCTATTTACAAGCATGCCAGTCAGTAGTAAGTTCAAGAAATTATGTTGTTTTATGTGTACGCAGGACTCCCGGCTGGAGGCGGCTTGTCCGCTTCCTCCAGAAGGGACCCCTGGCCATACGATGTATGTTAAACATGACCCTTCTGCCATAATGTTTTCCTCATTCTGGGTAAAATATACGAAACAAAGTAACGCGGAATTACAGTGGCCACTTTATGGCTCCTTTAATTCCCAAGTTCTCGCCAACTTAGAGGAACAAATAATGAAAAGAAAAACGCGCCCGTCTATGTTTGAATCTGTCCAATTTTGGAGGAAAGAGCTAGAAAGCAGAAGGCTCAAGAAAGAAAACAGGAACGTATGTCAATGGCCGACCACGCCAGAGAAAATTTACAAAATCAAATGACAAAATCGGTAGAAATAGCCGATAGGGAGCATGGGGCCCGGGTACAAAAATGTTATCCAGCTCGTGAGGAGAAAAGAAAGGGCCATATGGAAGGGGGAGAAGAAGGTGATTCCTTGCTTGATACCATGCTAGAAAGCCCTCCTGCATATGCCCCAATGTACCCTGCCCTGACGCCTCACACCCCACAGAACCCCCCGCCACCACCCACTCCTGTCCCCACTGCCCCTCCTACTGTTCTCCCTATCACACCAGCCCTCCTGATTTTTCCTATGACACCGACCACGCCCGCTAACCCTGTCCTCGCTGCGGGAATGACAACAAGTCTCCATCCGCCCAACCCGTGCGGCTTTACCCCTACCCGCCCTTTTCCTACTTCCCCGTGGTCTACAGTTAAGCAGGATTTATATAAAATGTTGAATTCCCCCCGACTGGCCTCCTTGCGCTCTGCAGTCAGCTTTTCGTCCCTTCGAGAAAATGACCTACAGAAGCAACAGTGTGAATGTTGGATAAAGAACGGGAATATTTATGCCTTTAAAGACATATGGTCCACCTTTTCCCAGTGGACAATTATGGAACAGACCACCTGGGCTGAATACATGTGTACGCTGGTCATGCAAAAATTCGAGAATGCGCTTATGCAGATACCCACTGGATTAATGGACCTTAGGTCACAAATAAGAAGAGGCGATGTTCAGGGAGAGGGGATGTTTGGCGCTATATCTGCTTTAATGGCTTTCCGTGATACGACCGCTTTTTCCAACACCCCTCTAGAAACAGCTATGCCAATGAGAGAGGCGGCCCCTGTCTTTGTTAACGCACTTACCGATGCCCAAAATAATGGCCGAGGGGTTGTTGAGGCACACTGGCGCAGGCTTTGGGTTCATGTTCCTTGGAAAAGGTCAGAAGTAATGCAGTTAAAAGAACAATTACCAGATCCCCGGAAGAATCCGGCTACCTTTTACAGAGAATTAGATCAGATTATATCTGCAGGTACTCTCGTTCTTGAGGATATGGATTTACTTTTTGGTACGGTTGTCCCCACTGAAATTTGGGACAAGATTCAACATACTGATCATGAAGTGGCGTTGGGAGGTAAATGGGCTGACCTAGAAGCTATGGAAGAAGCAAGGGTAGGAGGGACTAAACCAGAAGCTGCCATCCTGACTTTGCCCGGTAAAATAATAACGTTTATGAAAACACTTTTGCCGGAAACTGTCATTAACTGGGATAAAATAAACGCCTGTAGGCAGCGAAAAGATGAGAATGTGGCTGACTTCTTTACCCGTTTTGAGACAGAATACAAGGGACATAGTGGTTTGGATCCCCGGACCCCAGGTTCTGGCCCAGTGTTTGTCGATAAGTTTGTCAGCAACTTGCTTCCTGAGATTTCCACCAGGCTTAAGAAAGTTGAAAGTACGTGGTCTGCCCAAACTATGACTGGTATCTTGGCTATGGCACAATATCATGAGAATAGGGAGAATGAAGATAGAGACAAGGAAAGTAAGAAGGTTAGGGATCTTAAGACTAAGGCACTTCTGCAGCAGGCTTACCCTCCCCGAGGTCCCGATGCCCGTGGGAATTTCAGACCTCAGCCCCAACACCCTCCGAGGGCTCGCCAGTCTACCCCCTCCAGCCCTCAACGTACGGGAGCCCTCCAAACAGATCAGTGTGCTTATTGTAAGGGGTACGGCCATTGGATAGACGAGTGTCCCGTGTTAGCAGAAAACATCCGAACAGGGAAGACTCGGCCTCGCGCTCCCAGGGAGGGAAGGCCGACTAGGGACCATGGCCCGCCCCATCCACAGGATAAAGAACGTAGGCCCAGGGATCACGTTCCCGTCCAGCCGCGCCCGGCCAATAGGTTTGATGGGTACGAAGCAACACGCACTTATTACAATGATGATTATGACGAAGTTGATGAGATAGGGTCCTACCAAGCATAGGACAGCCAGGAAAGGGGTATTACCAGAGTGCAAATTCCAGTGGATCAAAGGGGCCCGTATGTTCAAATGTCAGTTGTGGGGAACGATCAGGATTTTCTTTTGGATACTGGGGCCACCAGGTCTTCTATTGCACGTCTGTCAGTCCCGGAGGCACCCCTTTCTGGCAATATAAATGTCTCCGTGGGTTTTGCAGGAACACCTGTGACGAGCCCTGTCTCTGAACCCCTCCCTCTCGATATTGGCCCTGCACATGTTGACGCTCCCTTGGTCCTTACTACAGGTTGCAGTGAAAACTTGTTAGGCATGGATTTACTGAAAGCTCTGTATGCGACCATATCATGTAGTCCCCAAGGTGTATCCCTAACAATTTCCCCCACCGCAGCTTCCTATATGTATCTGTCTGGTCCCCTCCCACCAGAATTGCAGTCTTTACCTTCCTCCCTCTGGGCATCATCAGACACTGATGTAGGGTGTCTCAACATATCCCCTCATGTGATACGCATCCAGCCAGGTGCACTTCTCCCCCACCTCCGGCAGTATCGACTACCCGCGGAAGGAGAAATGGCCCTTTTAACAATAATATCTGAATTAATGGACAAGGGCGTAGTGGAAGAAACACGTGGCAATATCTGTAACAGTCCCATTATTCCCGTTCTTAAAAAGACCAATGGAGATGCTCTCTCCCCTAAAATATACAGATTTGTGATTGACCTGAGAGCCCTTAACAAAATAACAATGTCCCAATATCCTGTTGTCCCCGACATTACAGCCCTCTTAACGATGGTCCCTTCTGACGCAACGCACTTTTCTGTCATAGACCTGAAGAATGCTTTTTTCAGCATTCCTATACATCCTGACAGCAGACATTTTTTTGGTTTCTCCCTTGGTGGGCAGAGCTTTAGATTCTGCTGCGCCCCTCAAGGTTTCACCGAGAGCCCCAGTATCTATAGTCAAGCCCTCAAAAGTCAACTAGATTCCTTGGAACTCCCTGATAACTCCACACTATTACAATATGTAGATGACCTCCTCATTGCTGCAAATTCTGCCCCATCATGTAAAGAAGCTACTCTCTGTTTGTTACGCCACCTTGCACTCCATAATCACAAAGTCTCTTTGAAAAAGCTTCAGTTTTGTCAAGAGAAGGTGACCTATTTAGGTCATCTCCTCTCAAAGGAGGGAAGGCAGCTCACCGCTGATCGTGTAGCCATTATCAATGCTATGACGGCCCCACGAACACAAAAGCAGGTGCGAGCCTTCATAGGCCTAACCTCATACTGTAGACAGTGGATTTCCAACTTTTCGGCCATGGTCAAACCTCTTCTTGCCCTCACCACTAAAGAAATATCAGACAGTTCCTTTCCATGGACTAGAGAGCATGCGCAGGCCTTCCAAGATTTAAAGAGGGCTCTGTGTACTGCTCCAGTCCTCGGTACTCCTGATTATAGCAAGCAATTTTTTCTTTTTGTACATGAGACAGACGGCTGTGCATGCGCTGTCTTGACCCAGATGTTCGGAGGTCACCATCGGCCGTGTGCCTATTTTTCAGCCACCTTAGATCCTGTTGCAAGGGCTCTCCCAGGATGCCTACGGGCGACCGTTGCGGCCGCCCTCATGGTCCGTCAGAGTGCGGGGATCGTCATGAACTCCCCCTGACTCTGATGGCCCCCCATTCTGTAGATACCCTCCTTAATAACACCAAGACACAGTACCTCACTAGCGCACGACTCACAGGATATGAACTGACACTCTTTTCCAGCCACATTAACATCAAGAGATGCACTGTACTAAACCCCGCCACATTACTCCCACTGGATACTCAGGATGCCCGCTTAGACCCACATGACTGCATATTAAGGACAGAGGGAGGAGACGAAGGGATGGGTTGACTTACAGGATACCCCGATAGCAGAACCAGAAGGTACACTGTATGTGGACGGATCATGTCTCAGAGGGCCAGATGGTAACACCTCAGCCGCCTACGCCCTCACGACATTAGAGCAAGTAGTAGAAACAGCTCAGATTCCGCAGTGCTCTGCTCAAGCCGCAGAATTAGTGGCCCTCACTAGAGCCTGTGAGTTAAGCAAAGGGATGACGGTAAATATTTATACTGACAGCCAATATTCCTTCGGGGTGGCCCACAACTTCGGGAGGTTATGGAAAGAAAGGAATTTCCTTACTTCCCATGGGACCAAGATTCAACATGGCCCCCTAATTCACCGATTGTTAGACTCCCTGACACTCCCCAGAAAGGTGGCCATCATAAAATGTAAGGCCCATAAGAAAGTGACAGATGATGTTGGGAAAGGCAATGCCCTGGCTGACCAGACGGCCAGGCAAACAGCTCTTAGGAAAAGGGAAGGAATGTATGTAGGAGGTCCCGCTAGGTGGGTGGCAGACGAGGGCATGGTTGAAAACACAGTACAGAGTGTGATCGATATTCAGTCCCATACTACTCCTGAGGAACTAAGGGTGTGGAAGGAGCAATTAGCAAAGGAGGGAATGGATGGTTGCTGGGTCCGCACGACTATGGAAAGACAATGGATGTTACCTGACAGTCATGTGCTACCAGTAGTTACGATGGCCCATGGTCCTGCTCACATTAGTGCAAAAGGGATATGCAAACTGTTGGAACCTACATGGTACAACTCTAAGATACCAGCATATGCTGAAAAACTGGTTAAAACCTGCATGATTTGCCTAATGTATAACCCAGGAAAAGGCACAGTTACTCCTAAGGGAGGATTCTCTCCTCCTACCTTCCCTTTTGAAGTCCTCCAAATGGATTACATCCAGATGGACCGATGTAACAATTTGAAATATGTCCTAGTGGTGGTCTGTACCTTCAGCCGATGGGTGGAGGCCTACCCCGTCAAAGACTGCACCGCTATCACTACCGCCAAAATGCTATTAAAAGAGGACCTCCCACGATTCGGTTTGCCCAGCTTGGTCTGGAGTGACAACGGGACACACTTTACGGCTCAAATTATGGAATATATCTGTACAGCATTGGGCATAAAACAAAAATTTCATGCAGCTAACCACCCCCAGTCAGCAGGTCTAGTGGAGGTGTACAATGGCATCATAAAAACTAAAATGGCCAAAATAGTAGCCGAGACAGGTGTCACTTGAGTTGATGCTCTGCCCTTGGCCCTATTGTCTACAAGAACGACAGCCCACACCAGGATAGGGCTATCCCCCCATGAGATTGTGTTCGGGAGGCCTGCCAATGTATGGGGTGTCCTGCGGCCTAAGAAACTGTCTGATGTTGAATACCCTGTATTAACTGATTATCTGTACAGTCTAACTAATACCTTTCGTACTCTTTATCACCAGGTGCATGAGGCCATACCTGACAAAAGCGAGGGCCCAGGGCACGTTATCCAACCTGGTGATTGGGTCTTAGTAAGGAAATTTCAACGGACTAAGAGCCTCGAACCCCGCTGGACACAGCCCCGTCAGGTGTTGCTGGCCACCCGCACCAAGCGATACAAAAGGGGATGATGGACGGAACGTTTGAGCCAATCAAACACTCACCCCCAGTCAACTGATCTGGGTTTAATCCATCATCATTCTTTAGCTCACTCCACCACCCCAGTTCAGACACCGGCGTGAAAGTAGAAGGTCGGAAGAATTGGGTGCATTCGTCCCACTGTAGGCGTGTGCCTCTGCCCCTCCCCTATGATCAGTGGGTGAGGGAAGGACAAGGAGACTCAGAAACAGAAACAGTCCCGACATTTGTCCCATTCAGCGATGCCAGACTGCATTTTACATCTACAGAAGCAGAGAGTGACAGCGTACTGAAAGGAAGGGTGGAACCCTCCCTTAACTCTGCTGAACATCAAGAACAATTGTTTCCCGACCATACTGTCCCTACTTCCGACCGATATAACTTACGCCCCCGAGGGAAAGCTTGCCCTTTGACTTCGCCAAGTGCCTATAGGCTGTAGGGCTGTGATCTCCCCGGCCGAGAGTAGTGCTGGTGTGTCAGACTAAGGTATGCCATAGGGCTCTTGGCACCTGCGCCCAGTGAAGCAACCACCAATCACAGACAGCCACTAGAGGTCCCTGGCTTAGCACAATGGCTGCCGTCCAAAACACTCGAATCCAGAAACAATATGTCAGTCTCCGACATAGTAAATGCTTCATGGCCACCGTGGTGACGCTGTTTGTCTCCCTCATCCTGTCTATCCTTGGTTGGCTGTTACTAATCTACCATCCTGTTACCTCACCAACCCCTATCCCGACTCCTGCAGAGCACCAGTATTACACGCTACCAGCCCACGAATTACCCCGCCGTGCAGAATTCTTCAATAACACATTCATCCAAATGTTGCATCATCATCAGCTGATCATGAACACTTCAACTGCTGGGTTTGCGGACTGATGCCGCATTCCATGATACACCCTGTCCCATTCTTTCCCTACCCCTTTTCCATCTCTGGGTCTTGTCTTGCATGGTGGATGTTGATACAGGAGGCCTACACTGTCAATGGTACTGCCAATTCTGCCTTTGGAACATTTCAGGATGACTTCTGGCGGAACAGATCTGGCCTTGCCAATGCTCCTTTTTGCCCGACCAGCTCATCCACATCGCTACTATCACCAGATGAACTCGGTGAGATGGTAGTATTCAACTCAACCACTCGACGAACATTTTCCAGATTCCGCACAAGAAGGATACTGCCCGATGAACAAGACACTGTGAATGTCGTAAATATGCAAGGCTGTGTCTGCATCCATGGCCTAGGGACTAAGAAAGTTGGTACCAGTACTTGTGATATCACAAAATCTTTAAACTCTACATCTCCTCCGAAGCTGGTGGCATCCCCCAACACCTATTTCATCTGTGGCACTGCCGCCTACACTTGGCTCCCCCGTAACTGGTCTGGTACCTGCTATCTGGCCTTCCTCCTTCCACCAACGTATTCTACCCATGGGGATTACCACCTGTTGATGAAGGGCGCTCTGCGTCGCTCACGTAGGGCGTCATATCAGCCGAGGATACAACAGGCCAGGAAACCGGGGACTTCTTTAAAGGTTTCCTTCCATTCTGGGGCCCCATGGCAAACAGTCGGGCTGTACGAGGACTGACCAGGGTCCTTGAAGCCACCATCACAGTAACAGCTGGTGCCCTCTCCAACATCACTGCAGAGCTACAAGCGGACCACCTTATAACGCTTCAGAACCGCATGGTCCTAGACGTCATCCTTGCTGATCGTGGTGGTGTGTGTAAATTGACCGGCTCCAGCTGCTGTGTGTACATCCCAGACAACGCACCTACAGTGTACAATGCCATCCAACGTCTGCATCACCTTTCTTCCAAAATTCATCTGGATGAAGGCAACTGGTCCCTCACAGGCTGGATCTGGGGCCTCCTTTCCCAATGGGGATGGAGGGTCCTCATCTTGCTTGCCTTAGGAGTAACTGTCCTGGTCTCCTGCTGTTTGTGCTTTCAGTGCCTGCCAGTACTCTGTACAATGTGTGTCCAGACCATCAAGCCTCCACCCTCCAACATTCACAACACCAATATTATGATGATGCTTCAACAAGAAACCAATGGCCTTATGAACATTGACATTTCTTAAAGTATTTGCCACTCAATGGCAAAAGGAGGGTCTGAGGAAAAGTGTTCTTCTGATCGGCATCATTTGTACCGGGACTCCATTGTTCTTCATTGCCATTTCGTGTCAAACACATGCACACGACCCACCTGGTCGTTTCTGCTGATGCCTGAGGAAATTCTAACTAACACGACAAAAACCATCTTGCAGCCTGCATTTCTGCCCAGGAACTGTCGCACACCCAACCCCTGTTCTTTGCAGTTCGACAGAAAGCCATGAGACACTCACGCCCTGTGTAAATGATTTGTTTTCCATCTCCTGCTCCCTGCCTGGTAAACATCCTTGACACCGTGATCAGGTTATCTGGACAATGGTCTGACTGCTGGGCCTTGATCAGGGTGATTGGACAATGGTTTGAATGACCGTGCTTTGATCAAGCTGAGTGAACAATGATTTTAGTACCAAGCCTTGACCAGGTCACCAACTACAAACATCGTCTGGACCTGGTTATCAACTGCAAACACTGCCCTGATTGAACAATGGACTAACAGCCAAAAGACTGAAATGAAAAAGTATAAAAGGCCTGTAAGCTGCGGAGTAAAGCAGCAGCCTCCTCTGTCTTGTTTCTAACGAGCTTGGGACTCTGTTCCATAGCCCGGGCTATTTGAATAAATCTGGGTTCCTCCTGCAGACGAAGGCTCCTGTGTCTCCTTTTACTACGTATGAAGGGTATGGAAGACTTGGGCGGTTCCCCCGCCGCCGAGACCCAGTAAGTGGGTTATTCCGGTTCCTCAATTCTAAGTACAATAGATCCAGGCAACCTGCATACTCTAGCACAGAGATGATCTCATCAACCATCTGGACAGATACATATCACACAGAGTTGTTGAATCAATAAGTCTAAATAATCACTGTGTTAATATCTCTAAATTGAGAGTACACCATTATAAGGTCATGCAGGAACCTTTGTATGCGCCTAAAAAACTACATAAGTGGCCCCAACTCTGCTTGCTTCTGCTGCATAGAACTCACAGATGATACCACTCGCATTTTCCTCACCTGTATCTCACTAGTTCCATATTGGGCACGGGATTTTGCTGAAATATCTAGAGTTACTGAGGCATGGGTCTGTCCCACCCTTTATTGGGAACCTAAATGGAAATTCCATCTAAACACACTGGTATTGTCTTCTTTTTGATACTCTCAGACTTGGCATAGTTCCGCTCTGGCTGGGTTGTAATTAAGGCTCTCTGTTTTCCGTTTTTACTGATTTTTACAGATAAATACAGACAGAAACCAATTTATTTTCTGTCTATATTGATTTTTATATGTGGATAAAAATGGAAATTGGGTGCTTTTTGAGTGATTCTAAATACACTTTGCCATGACTGCCAGGCCAATAACTGTGAGGATTGATACGTAAGGGGGTTAAAAAGGGAATTTTTGTAAAGAGGCTTAAACAGCAGTATATGTGCACAAGGCTGATACTGAAATGTGCATATTTTCATATAGGTGCAATGATTTATCTTCCCCGGGTGTTCATATCACTGAAACCTGGAAGGCATTCAAACATGACTGCATAATTATTGGTTAAATAAATGTGGAAATATACCAGTTTCTGCTATATTTTTTCACAAAACCCATAATAAATATGGATAAATACAGATAAAGTTGACAAAAAATAAATATGGATAAATACAGACGGAAATGTCAAAAAAATAAATAACATAAAATCGGGAGCACTAGTTGTAATCCTCCTTCAGCCACTAGGTGAACAAACAAGTTTTCGGACATATTGGGGCTAGATCTTCAATTATTAAAGGCAATCTCGAAAGAAAACAGTTCAAACAAATCTGGACCCCTTTCTCAACGAAACAATAATTTCTAATTACTTATCAGTAAGATCTTTCCAGGAGCAGCTTTGAAAAAGATCATACTATGGAATAATACATATGCAATGCTTTTCATATAGATTCAGAGGTGTTGTCATATATGTTTAGCCTCCTTTGTCTGTCTTTTGCTTTTTGCAAGGCTTTGTTTCTCTTCTTGTGAATGTTATCTTTATCAAATTCACTGTATGATTGTTATGAAATATGATAATCCTATAATGTCAGTGTACCATCTTTATGGAAAGTGAACATTATCCTTATACTTAATAAATATAAAAATATGCATACATTTAGTTTATTGATAAAAATATACCCAAAGTATTTTATTATAAAACATTTTAATAATCTTTTTTTACCTCAGAAACCACAACCATTGAAACACCAGGATTTGAACATATAACCTCTGGACTAAGAGTCAGAGACCTTAACCACTAGGTCACAGAGAAGCCGCTTGTGAATCGCCGGAGGAGGCGGGGGAGACTACCACTCCCAGCAGCATCGCAGGTGGGCACTGCCAACGTGACATCGCTCCCGCGCCCGGAGGTGCAGAAAAGGAGCCGGGGCTTCGACCAGCGCGGGAAGCCGCTTGTGAATTGCCGGAGGAGGCGGGGAGACTACCACTCCCAGCAGCATCGCGGGTGGGCACCGCCAACGTGACATCGCTCCCGCGCCCGGAGGCACAGAAAGGGAGCCAGGACTTCCCGCAGCGCGAAGCCGCTGTGAGTGCCAGAGGAGAC